>WUAR02000351.1:0-11061 GCA_015164055.2 Chrysaora achlyos
CCCATTCTGTGTAGTTTCCATCACTAGCGGTAACTGTGGAGGAGAAATTGCTCGAGTTAGGCTAAGAATTCGAGCAAAGAAAAATTGCCTAAAATGACGTTTGCCATTACTGAGAAAAAAAGACTTTAGCCAAAGCTCTTTTACAACCTCAAACTAGACACATTTCATGATTAGTAGCTTTTGCTCTCCCTGTGTAGTTGATATGCTTATATTATCGTTACCATTTACATTACCAGCAAACGCTCAAATACAACTCATAATATTCTAGCAAAAATCTATTTGGCCTAGTATCATATATAAAAAGCTTTACTTTCATTATTTCAAGCCATCAAGTACACCAGCCATAGTTGTGTCACGAAATCGGATATTTTTTTTTAATGTACATAGAAACAACATAGGAAAATTTCATTTGACACTTTCAACCAACTAACTTTAAAATAGACAGAAACAGAGCAAAAGGAACAGCAGTAAAATGGGTGGGATTAAATATTCAGCAAGTTCTGAGTTCTTTTACTGTATGATATAAAAGCATGCATGATCCTTCTGTAGGTGATCACATTCAACTGGGCTACCATACAACAAGAGATGTCGTGTCCATATCATTCATGTTTAAGGCAGGGTATGTTTCTAAGTCACGTAGCAATTTACCACGTTGATAACACACAAACATCCTCATGAAAGAGTTTGGAAAATAGCCAATCACAACGGCATGTATTCTTTCCCGCATTCTGATTGGCGCGACAAAAGGTAGCGCAACAGGCCAGTTGGAGTAATCTTGTTTTACATTTTGAATATTGAGTTGGATTAAGGTGGTAGCTACTTGTACTCAAATTGGGACTCATGTAGATAATAAGTCTACCGTCAGGTGTTATTTTACAGGCTGACTTAACAGAGGGACGTAATAAAAACGAAAATCAGAAAATTTACCCACCATTATGAAGGCCATAGACAAAATTAGTAAATTCTTGTCCAACACAAGTCAAGGAAGGGCGTTTGCATTTCTTGAAGTCCGTATCCATGCAACCGATCCAAGGTTTGCCATCCGGTCGGAACCTAAAATCGTTCTCTTCTCCCTCACGGTTGTATGTTTGAGCCACGTTTTGACCTGAATAGCATTCACCATATTGTTGGATGGAGAAATGCGAGTATTTATTTTCTCGCGCTCGTCGGGCACACCTGCGGGAAAATCAGAATAAAATCGCATTAAGTTCACCTGACGCAGCACGTTGTTAGCCCCTTAACTTCTTACCTTTTTAATTGAATAAAAGGTGTTTTTCTTTGTATTTCAGGGGATACAATTGCTTTCAAGCGTCATATTTCCAATTTTGACTGTCTCGCAATCTACCCATTAATTCTTCACTGTTTAATGTATACCATAACTAGGCACTTCCAGGGTGTAGTGACATACCGTAAAGCCACATTCCTTGCTCATTTAGCAACTTCCAGGGTTAAGTCGCACTGTAAGGATTATCTCACATTGTGATAATCCACCAATTAATGACGACCTCATACAAGTGTACAATTCAAGTAGTTCAAAAATAATAAATTACCCCTATTATGATGATGATGATGATGATGAAAATAGATCAAATGCAGGACCCATGTAAGACCAACACGATTGAATTGCAAAGAATCAAATGATCAGAGTAATACAAATTCAAGAAATATGTCAATTAAATATGTAAATATGTAAAAACTATCGAGTACCGAGTAAAAAGACAGAATTTCGCTGCCTTTTGGCGGACATTCCATGAAATACACAAGCTCTGGTTGGGTTGCTTACATTGTTGATTTGATAGCCGAACGTTTGCAATAAAATGTACAATGTAGCTAATGACATTAGCAACATCGTGAACAACGGGACACAAAGCGTCCAATTCAAAGGTCCGCAGCTGTGGCAATTGTAGCCCCCAACGATACGGAATTCAGAATCCCTTATTCAATTTAAAACAACGATAAAAATCGGTACGGAGAAATTGTCCATGCAAATTATGCCACATTTTTATTCCGAAATTGGGCTACTTATACAATATGTTGCCATTATTCCAAACATCGGCCATTTATCATGAATTTCTTATATATTTGTTTTATACTGTATACTTTGAAAACTAGTAATTATTTTACCCACTTCTTTCTTGCATAATGTAAATAATTTTTAACGTTGGAATTAATTAGCTACTATTTTCATCAAACTATCGTATATTGTAATCCAGCGATAAATAGAGTGATAATAATGATTACAATCAGCGTCGATGGCATGCTGTTCATCTAACTTAAGCTTCCAACGTTCAAGCGACAAGGCAACCTCTTATATTTATATACAGAGCTGAATTAATGTAGTAGCAAGTAGCAAGTTCAAAGACAAAGCTAGAACTGGCGAAATAAGTCCGGTAAACACATGCCGGTATCTTAGTAATACCTATGAATGTGATTGGTACAAGACAGTCCGTTTAAAAGCTTACCTGCACAATAGATCCATTGTATAATCTTCGTAATCCTGTCCGTGTATAGGAATTCCACTGTAAACTTTGTCTTTAGGATCTCTATCTGTGAACAGCAATTCTGGCAGTGGTCTAGGCACGGCACCTGAATCTTTATAGCATCCTATGTCCTCGTATGGAATTTCACCTAAATATTAAGGAAGCATAAATAATGTTCGGTATTATATATAAAATAGCAAAATTACATTTAAGTTTCTCATTTCAACCAACATGGAAATAAAACATCGTTATTGAGAAATATATTACGAAGATTAATACAATTACCATTAGCATTACCATAAGCATTACCATTTGCATTGCATTAGGCATTACCATTTGCATTACCATTTGCATTACCATTACCATTACCCATACCATTACCATTACCATTACCATTACCATTACCATTACCATTACCATTACCATTACCATTACCATTGCCATTACCATTACCATTACCATTACCATTACCATTGCCATTACCATTACCATTACCATTACCATTACAATATCTATTACCATTTAAATTGCCATGACCATAGCAATTTCCATAACCATCACCATTGCAATTTCCATTAGCATTAGCATCACCATTACCATTACCATAACGACTTATTAATAGCTTGTTATTCACTTGGTGCGTAAATAATTCAATACTCATTTCTCTATTTAACACACCGAAGCAGCAGTTATGAAATCAATGTGACTGTTGCTATCATCATCCTTCTCGAAATGTTCAGGATACATTCGAAACAAATCTGAAATCAGAAAAAAATTCCAAACTATTTTACAAGATGAATCTCATCTTAGCAAATTCAATTATAATGCTACAACGCAATTCTAATTTAAATTCACCAGCGCAAAAAACGTGAAAAGAAGTAGGTAGGGGAAGTTTTCATTGTTTAGTATTTTACTCCAATATCTTACAAAACCCAAAAGGGGTTTTGAAACTGAACATGAAAGAAATTGAGGGGCTTAATAGGGGCAAGATATTAAGCTTTTGCAAGAAAAGGGGGCTCATTCGAGAGGGGGTTGAATAGAACTATAACGGTAGGGTGAGTCCCTTTTTCAAGAGGAGGAAAAAAGGGACAAGGAATTAATCTAATTTTTTTCATTGACTCCTGAGAAATATTTACAGCACCACTTGTACCACAGGTTTGATTCCTAACCGGGCAGATCTTAATGCTTTTATTCTGTGATTGATACTAATATTAGAGGACACAGTACTTCATCACCAAGATCTACCAAGATGTATGGCAGACCGTGATCACTGGAAGCAACTTGTCCACTGCATCTAGCTGCGGTCGACCAGGTAAACAGTAAGGTAGAATTGATACTTATCTAGTGAAATTATGAATAGTGTAAAAAGGGCTTAAATTAGCTATGGTCGACACATGTTCATCATACATCGGCTGTAGTTAGCAGGACATTAGGACGCAAGAGTCATTCCTGGCTTCTGACTTCCGAAAGCAGCCATTTTGACAGCACAACCGCCAGAATCTGTCATAGTTAAGTTTGATTATTAAACAAGTAGGATTAAGCGAAAAAATCTAGCAGCAGAAAAGTGGGAATCGATCAAATTTCCACAACAGAGCTGGGCAATTCAACTGTATTGGATTGAATTACTGCAGGTTTTATTTTACTTTTTTGTGGGGCAAATCAAGTTTCATAATTTAAGAAGGAGTGTCAAAGGAAAATCTTGCGAAAGGGTTTTTAAAAAAAAATGATAAGGGGAGAAGCTTAGATTGCGGACAACAACGGAAATATTAAAAATTTACTTTGGTATGAAATTATGTCAGTATCATTCGAAAAGAACATTTGTTTTTTAATTAACAGTCATTCTTACGGACTAACTAGGCCAACTCAGCTCATTTTAACAGGGCGTAAAACGCCTTTGAATATGCCTGTAAGAAGAGTTCGCAAAGGCATCAACGACTTTTCCAAAACCTACTCACCCTTGCCTTCAGAGTGGTGATCCTCGCAAAGATCATTTAAGTATTTTCGATATTCCTCAATTTTACCAACGTCTAGTTCTTCTTCGGCAGATTTTTCTTCATTTGGATCCGTCACTATTGCCTGTTCAAAATCATAAGGAGTAACGATTTATAAAAGAGAAGACAGTAGAAAATTGTTACAACTACACCCGGCGAGGGGTACTTTAATACGAAAGTGACGGGGGTTTATGAAAAACGTTGTCACACACTGACCCTGTTGCGTAATAAAATACAAAAGGATAACCTGTTCCATAAATAGTTACCCTATTACCCCGCTTAAAAGCGCATGCGCCTATTAGCGGAAATTCACGATTTTGCCATTTTTACGGTACAAAAAAGCGATTCAGATACAGGCGCATCCGCCTATAATGAAAAAACAAATGTTAACGAATAAAATTGCATGAGTGATGTTTCAACAACTAGATTTCGGCCTTGGTTACAAGAAAAAAAACAGAACACAAGAAAGAATGGCTTGGAAGTAGCTTCCATGTCAGTTTACACTTCAAGGACAATTTAAACATCGTATATGATTGATAATACAAGAAAAGTTATAGATCTCCGGATACAAGCGGATACGCATTTAAATAAGGTGCGCCTATAAGCGCGGTAATAGGGTATAACTAGAAGTAACAAACAGTTAGTTAGTGCTCGAACTTTGTTAGAAACACAAATGTCGACAAATATTAGGACAGAGAAGTTGCATTTTGAGTTCTGACATGCTCTTGAAGAAATAAGCAGAGATCTATTAAAATTGGTGGCAATAAGGTGTTTGGTGTTCATAGATAATATTTGCCTTTTGTTGTTGCTATTCTGTATGGAATCATATCCTTTTGTATTGCTGCCTGTCAAGAGTGAAATCAAAGACGCGACAGCCATGGAATTAGTTTTCTATTTTGCCCTTTTCACTGGCTCAATAAGACAAAAAATCATGTGAGCATAATGTGACTTCTTTTGGTTTATTATGTAAATTCATGACGCAAAAAACTTTTGACCAGCGGAAAATTACAATGAATAACAATAAAGTATGCGTGGACCAGGAACGAGACTCAGTGCTTGTTAACAGTAAGGCCTCGCTGCGCTCGCACAAAAACCCTCAAACAACAATTGATGCAAAAGTGAACACAATAAAAGTGTGCATTGCGGCACTATAGAGTTTGGAATCTCAGGGCAAAGCAGGGTACATTTACGGCATTATTTGCAGTACATTTAAATTTCATCCGCCCATATTATGTAGCATTCTAGAACTGCAGCAAGATTTCGTCTCCGTGTCTAGTAGTAGCTTTGTAAGATGGCGTTTCGTACTAAACGGACAGAACGATTCTTTCCTGTCGTTGGCAGAGTGGATAAAACAAATGCTTCGACTTTCTATCGTAGAATTAAAGAGTTGGTTGGAATAAAGATGCGACCAAGACCAAGATTCTAGATGCGACCAAGACCAAGAACATCCAAGCAAATTCGATCAATTTTATTGTGAAACCTTTCTCCCTATTTTACACTGTTGCTTTTACGCTGAATGCGGCTCTTCGTGTGATTGCATACGCTGCCTACATACTGTAGGTTTCCTTATAAAAAACATTGTTCTTGTGGGCAGGGGACAATATTCTGACTCACTATAAACATAAAAAGAGAAAACATTGTCTCTTTATCAGAATATTTGGGTTGCTTAGCTTTGCAAGGGGTGAAGGCTTATATCGTATATTATGGTGAAAGAATCTATCAAATATATAAATTACAAATTAATTCACCTTGTTTGAAAGATGAAAATCTGGAGCCTTAACATTGGAGATGATATCTGTAATAAGTGATCTACTTTCATCCTGAAAGAAACAATTATACATCTAAATTCAGATTACTTCTGGAAGAAGAATGTCGATAAGAAGCATACAACCAATGAAAACTATTTAAAAAGCAGTAGAAATTAGCCAGGTAAAAACATTACAGATTCCAGCAATTTAAAAAGCAGTAGCAATACTCTAAAAAAATCTAACACGAAAAAACCCCAAAATGTAAAATTTCGAGTGAAATGAAACTTCAAACTACCTCCTTTTCAAGCTTGATACCATATAATCTTGATAGTAATGTTGAAGTACTCAGAACGAAGTCGTAATGTCTAAAATGAAATTTCAAAAACAAAATCACCAGCAAAAAAGAATATGCAGTTAGGAATCTCCAATTTTACCAAAACAATGATCAATATTATTTCAGCAATAGCGCGTTTATGTATCAGGACAAGTTCAAACTTTCAATGGCTCCTTTCTACTAAATCTTTTTTATCCTATTTACTTTGTTCTTTGAAGCCTCAATCTTTCCGCTCAATTCGACAAACAATTATCTATTATCTATGTTAATTTGAAACCAACGATTTATTTCTCCTTTACGAGCAAACTTTCCGAAAATCCATTCCTTGAAATCTAAATTCCATTTTGATTCCTCATACCTGAACATAAACTCATCCTATACATAATTTTCCATAGTAATAATATGACAGGAGTGTTAGCCTATAACCTATAATTAAGAAGTAGATCATGTGAAACTGTCAGTAGCATTTGGAGGGAGTTATAGTGGGCATCTTGCAGTAGCTACTGCGGGGAATGTTTTATTATGTTATATCTCATTGATACTTACGTCTGATTTTGAATATCAAACTCAATAGGCCTTGGAGGCCTCTTTGGCGACTGCCAGAACAGTGCTAAGGGTAAGAGAAAAATAAAATCACCTTTTTTGAATCGCAAGAGAAATATGTTGCCTTTTTGGGTACTAAGTTGCTGAGTAGTTGGATTATATTTTTTATCTGATTGGTCCATGAAGTCTGGAAAAAATTGGCTGATCTAAGTCAAAATCAAGAGCATGACCATATAAGATTCCCGAATCTAAGCCGATATTTGAAAGTGTTAATGGCGGGGATGGTTGAGTAGCAAGAGTTAACAATCCTTTATTTAACCCTATTGTACGAGACTTGAGAGAGAAATTGCCAGCTCTCAGCGATTCAAGGAATTGTGATCACATTCTAACAAAGGACTAGGGTAGCACTAGGGTAGCACTAGGGTAGGACTAGGGATGTCGCTTACAAAACTTCAATATCTTTTGTCGTTTTTGAGTTATTGCCGGGTGAAGGAAATTATTGATGACGTCAAAGCAGGGACTTGTCTATAAAAGCACGGACCATGGTATTAGTATATCAATAATTGTACAATATCTTCAGAATCGAGCCCCGGAATAGCATTAAATTTTGTTCATGAGTGCCTTCTGACCATTGATGTACTATTTCAATTTTTTAATTTCTAGGCTTGTGGCAGGCTTTGTCCCAGGCCCTTATTTTTTGTTATAATTTTTGGTCTGTGCCTTAGACAGGTCCTTGCTATAACATCATAGATTCCTTCCTTCACACAGCCATAACTCAAAAACGACAAAAGGTATTGAAGGTCTGTAAACGTCATTCTTATTCACTATCGAAGCTCTTTCCATAAACTCGCAAAAATTGATAGATCCACTTTAATGAATCTCATTCACTAGACACTTAGCAATCATCAGAGTGATCAAGAAACACTTAGATAAGAAACCAAACCATCAGTTTATTCACAATGACATGGTAGACACATTTGCAACTTTAAACTGCTCTAGCTCCGAGCAAAATTATCCAAATACAGGCAGCACTTGATATTTCATTTTAAGGTAGTAATCTATTGCTTAATTGTATCAAAAAGCTTATATATTCAAGCATGGGCTCAACTCAAATAGCTTGATTACGTCCCCTAACACAATTTCTTCTCTGTAATTTTCGATAACTATATGTACAACACAACGTCTCGCGGATTCCATGCAGTTATCCGCGAAATCTCGCAGATCCCCGTATTAAATATCATTTTAGCATGAATATCAACTCACTTCCATCGGAAAGCTTTGTGTCTAATGGAAATACATGAAGCAACTGTTTGGCCTGTAATAAGAGAAGAGATGTCTTAATGACATTGCAAAGAGTACAAAACAGAACCTCTAACAACATCGAAAGGTATCATATAAGTAATATGTTCACATGATTTTCATAAAAATCTCTTAGGAAGCTACAGTATCACCACTAGCCTACAGACATTTGGGCCTACAGACATTAGACACTTTGGGGCGTGATTATGATGATGATAAGGAATCTACTTTAACACCCGTAAATAAAAACCAAAATCGTTTCGATGTTTTCGACAAAAACGATAAGGAACATAAATGGTTTAAAATTTACCAACTATCAAAATCATTATACTACTAAGAAACCGTTGATATGAAAATCGATCAATTCTAGTCAGATTCTGATTCTTAGGGCGTCGGTTACAAAAAGTATTTCTTTAAGCTTGTTTTACATTATATATCGATGTTAATTTCATAATTTTAAACATATTCTAAAGAAACGAATCTGTACTGTTAATATGGCAGCGCTTCACATTTGCGGAGCAAGAGGTCGAGGCAAATGGTATGAATGTGTGGTTGGGTTGGGCCACCGAAATTCCAAGACAAATCTATTGAATGTTTGCTGTCGACGGTATTTCCATCCTAATACGTACATAAAAACTCACGACCACACTAGAGTAGGTACAAGAGAAAGGAACGGCTCTTGACAAGACAACCGAAGGCTGCAAATTTGCGCTCACGTGTGGAAACCAGTTACAATAAACATTTTTGTTTCTTTGCATTTAGAACTAAGATAATACATAGATTACAGTATTGATTTGAATTATTATAATTAATCGATTCAAAGCAATAATCTCATCGAGGCAAAAAAAGCGGCCAAGAGGATATTCGGTCACTAGATTAAGCTTGCTGCCCATCTTGCAGCAAATCCTTGATGCCAATTAATAAGGCAGTGAAGAGTATACTTGTTTCAAGAATAGCAGCTGGGGCCGTTTAGTTTACCTTAAATAGCATTTAAAGGACGGTGGTAATTCAATTCCATCTGATCTAATTTGTTATTAAATTGGCATACAGGATTTTGTAACAAAATCAGCGAAATTCGTGTATCTCGTGCCATTAGCTTGATAATCATGAACAGGTACTGTCTTATATAAGCAGGTTGGCAGCCATCACACTCCAATAATACCACTTCCTAGATTTTCATTTTCCTTTCCAAATGCTTTTACCTCTGCTCCTCTCTTTTATCTCATTTCAGTTCTTATGTCGACCTATGTTCTGTTTTCCCTCAATCATCCATTCAAGCCCCAATTTAGGTAGCTGCCCGGAAGATCCGTTTTCAGTCTCTTCTCGTCTTCTCATTAGTTAAATGGCATTGTAAAAAAATTAACTTGTTGCTTCATTCTCGCGTTTGAAATAGTTTTATCCAAATAAATAATCATTATGTTTTGACTATTTTAGGATAATTTAGTTTTGGCTTGTCATAAATTTACACATAAATTAGTTCATTGAAAGCAACATTGCGAGACAAATGTCATCATTACCTTGTGGTTAAAATATTTCTCAAATCTGATTCTTGCTATTTTGAGACAATCTTTCCAATCTTTGGGTTTCGATCGCAGTAAACTCATACTTGCAACAAATTCGTTAGGCACTGGCAACCCATTCTCCAGTTTCTGTAATGAAATTATCAGCAGTTAACATCCACAACATTACTGAATGAATTATATTTCCTTGAAACGGAATCTCCTAGTAAGGAGACTGGATAATATCTATTTGGATTACATGTATCGTCTTCTTACTAAAATATTTGTAACAAATTTAATAATCGTTGCAAAGCATTAGAACGGTACGTCTCAGCAAGGCAAGTAGATGCGACTGTTTGGCTGTCAATCAAGATCATTAATTGCATGTTGTTTCGGCCTAAACATCATCGCAGTGAATTTCTCGTGTTTAAAGGTGCGCATGCTTGATTTTGATCTATTTTTCAAATTGTTTTTCTGATTGGTATCGATTCCCTTTTTCAGTAGATATTTATAGGGATATTGGGGTGAATCCCCAGAACGGACTAAACCACTGCACCCTGTGTGCTTGCTGTTAATTTACCGCAGCGCAACGCTTAAGTAGTCAAAAGAGAAACTATTCATAGCAAGATAATAAATGGCTTCAAATTGCTAACTCTCGTGAAAACCAATTAGAAAGGAAATAGTAGCAGATTATATTTGATTGATAACAGAAGTCATTTGATTATGGTAATGTTTTAAAATCGTGGACCTCGTCCAAATGAGAAATAATAGCTTCTCCCATCACTAGACCCAAAATGTTAGCAGATTTAGATTTTCATGCACAAATTAGACAGACCTGACGGTGTCAGTTCTCAGCTACCGAATAGTACTTGAGTCCCCCAGAAGCCTTAAAAATTCGTCAACAATATGAGTTATAATTTGAGCAAAAGATATCAGTCACAGCGGAAGGGCAATAGCTATTACAACTTATGCAAAAATTCCAAAGCTAAGCTAGTCACAATTCACGTAAAGGTAAAGTGCCAATGGGTATCTCAAGGTAATTTGGAGCAAACAATTAAAGATCATCATAAAAAAATACCATAAACATAATTACACAAATGAAATAATGGCATCAGGCTAACCTCTTTCAACTCTTGAAATGCTTTAAAGTCATCCCAGAATTTGTTA
>WUAR02000462.1:0-11055 GCA_015164055.2 Chrysaora achlyos
ACAGGGCAAGGATGCCAACATTTTGCTAAAAAATCACCAAATTGTAGCTTAAAAATCGATAAAAATTGTAGTGCAACATCAACTAGTGCAAGCTTGATTCTCTTCGTATCCCCGTGGTCTGGCATGTCAATAATGAGAAATTAAAATGGCTACTTCTATGATCCCAAAAATGCCAAATTTGCTTAAAATTCTGAAATCGAAAATGGTCCGGAAAACCATCATAAAGCTCTTCGAGACTTGATTTCTCTCTTCTTTCATTGAAAAATAAGGCCTATATAGCTTTCTCAAATTTCTATCTATTTATTATTTGTATAAAATACTTCAATTTGACTCATTTAGTTGGCGATTTCGCCCACTGCAAGTCAGCGCATATGAGTTGTGGTACCACACTCTTTGTGACATATACACTCTGTCTGATGATCAATACAACATCTACAATCATTCACACCTATTTCAGCGAGGACTCGAACCTGGGACCTTCCAGCCCAAAAGCCAACCGACTAATCTACTGCACAAAACTAGCTGCAATGAACTAGCCAGCTATTCTCGTGGCCTTTCCAGCAGCAAGTATCCTCGCCAGCCAAGGAATTTGCTCGTCTTTCGGCTTAATGCCTTCACCAGAGCCATGTATTTAGCATTCTTATGAGCCATGTATCTTTATATTTTCATATGAGACATGTCAACACATATTTAATATATACCAGTTAAGGCAAAATAAATTTGCAAACACCATTTTTGAAAAGTCACTTAGAACAACAGGTTAAAAATTGGATTCGAAAATAATCATACAGACTAAATCTTTGAGATTCTGTTACTAATGATAACTTTTGCCCACCTTTTCGATAAGATCACAAATAATGGCGTTGTTGAAATAATCAATATGGATCCATTCGATGCCCTAAAAAATAGAGGAATTACTGATAAGCTATAAATTTGATCTTACACAGATGAGGCAGGAAATCTAAAATATTGATGTTGCTGGCACTGAACATCCGATCAAAACCAAGATGATGCAAACAAACTACCCAGGCTAAAGTTAACAACTTCGTCGTTAATTGGGCGTTTTAATGTACCTCAGTAGCTATTAGCTTTCAGTTAATCCCTTCTATAGGTTCGACTTACCTTCAGGAAAATATGTTTGGGCTATACGGTGTTCCAGCCCATCAATTTGCCTCTGGATTTCCCCGCCCCACAAAAGCTGAAACACCTGTCAGCGCGCCGAAGAGAAAGGCGACTGAGAAGGGGAAGAAAAGAAAGCAGAAGAGAAAATATGGACGGCAGAAAAGCTCCCAAAATAGAGAGAGGAGGGTGGGGAATAACACATGGGTAAAATTCCCAACTACTGTAAAAATTTGTTTATTCAAAAGTGCATTCAACATTGCACATACTTGGGACTCTAAGCTTAGTACACTTTAAAATCACGCAATTGAGCTGTCAGCCCTGACCTAATGAAAATAAAGCAACTGGCTTTGCTGCAAGCCAGAAAATAACTAGTAAATTTACAGCCTAGACCAGTCCAAAAAATCGCCTACTGTGTATTAACTAGGATTAACTTATTAATCCCCATTATAAGCTTTTAAATGAGCAATATAGAGAACGGCTTTCTGGAATACCACTCTCTAATTTTAACGAAATAACTTACTTGCTGCGGAAAAACTCTGTTCAATTTCTGTATTCTTTATCATAAGTCATAGTTCAACTACTCAACCAATGAGCGTCTAGCACTTCAATTCAACATGAATAACTACGACTTAAGTAGCGATTTAATCGTTTCTCATCAAAAATGAGCTTTAATTACCTCTCTGACGTATTCATCCTGTTCCGATTTCAAAGTCAGTTCAATGAATAACTGCTGGAGTTTCTCATTGCAGTAATTGATGATAAATTGCTCGAAAGAATTCGACTAGATAAAACGGGAAAATTATGATTAACATTATCAATCGAGTTATAAATACATACATATCATTTTTATTAACAGATTAATAGATCATTGTTAAGGATAACTGACATGAATAAACATCAAGTTTCCAGACTATCAACACACTAAATCTCCAAATAATTAATTTTCTGTGTATCATTCATTTATAAATTTATTTATTTATTTATTTATTTATTCATAAACTTATTTATTTATTTAGATTCTGTTTTGTGTATTTATTGATCTTTTACGTTCATTCATTTACTCATTCATTAATTTATTCATTTTTTTTACGTATTCATTTATTTATACTCTATTCATATACTATTTTCTTTGTTTTTTTTATTCATCTATTTATTTATTTATTTATGTCCTGTTTTGTAACTACGATATATATTTGATAAATGGTCTATTTGCTCCAAAAAAGTTGCAATTTCACTAAGGCCACTAAAAAACCAGTGATTCTCGATTAGAATTACTACAAGATTTCAAGTTTTTAAAGTACTTTCAAATGTAATTAAACTCAATAAGTATATCAAGTGTACAAGGTATCTTCAAACCGGGATTCATAATTTTACGAAACACTTATATCAAGCAGAGATTTTTAGCAAGCAAACAGTTTCATAGACTTGAAATTTCTCACCTTGAAAACTTCGAAGCCATAAATATCTAGAACACCGATAACCTTCTTGTCGTACGACTTCTCAGGGGCCTAAAAAGGAAAAGGAAGTTCGTTAATAATCATTGGCAAAGATCAAAGAGAACGGAATCTTAATATCAACTAGGAATCGATCATACATTTCGCATTAAACTACTTAAATTAAATCAAACTTTCCTGACTTAGTGTATATTATAAATGCTTTTAAATTCAAGCCTTTTATAACTGGTTAATTTGGCGTTCCACATAATCTTCATTAATAATGATACAAAATAACAAATAATGATAGTTATAAAGAAAATAGTAATAATAATATCAGAAATAAAAATAACATTAATAATGATATTATTAATAGAGAAGAACTGTAATGATGGATTGTAATACTGGTAGTGATAGGAGCATTGGGTACAGTCACAAATAGATTTGCTAAATGGATAGAAAAGCTAGAGTTAGACCTGACAGTGGAGATGATGCCGAAACCATATCTACTGGGAACAGTCAAAATAATACGACAATTACGATATGAAATAATGGATGGGGATAAATGAAAAAGATGGAAGCGGCAATATCTAAGATCACTGGTTGGGATCCGATATTGTAGAGAGATGACCAGAGCATTATATCAATCCCGAGAACAGAAGAAATAATAATAATAATAATAACAATAACAATTATAACAACAATAACAATAATAATAACAATAATAACAATAATAACAATAATAACAATAATCACATTAATAACAATAATAACAACAATAACAATAATAACAATAATAACAATAACAACAATAACAACAATAATAACAATAATAATAATAACAATAATAACAATAATAACAATAATAACAGTAACAGAGAAGCTTGTCAATTGTTGAAATATATAAAAACTTTCGATTAAAATTCTTTATCAGTTACGCAGCTATCGCTGATTTCGTGATTATCGCATTACATGAAGACTAAAGGTTACTGGTCTATGAATACTTTAAGCACAACAAGTCACAGTTTAAACTATCCAAGTAATACAAGAACATGTATACAAGTCAGATAAACGTGTAGAAAACTGGCGTGCTTACGTACTCGAACGCTGTCATTAATTCTGCTAACAAGCCAATCGAACAAGCGATTGTAGACGGCCTTGCAAAGGGCATCTCGACCATAATTCGCCTGAAAGAAATTAGAAAAGTTGAATGAAATGAAACAACATATAGTACTATCCAAACACGCAACTTGACGAAACACTTAAATTCTTTCCTAGAACATTTAAAGAAGCTTTTAACAATGTAGCGGCTTTTAGGATGGAGTCCAGGTCAAAAATACCTAATATCAATTAATCATACAGGTTACTGATTCAATCTAGTAGGAAAAAATAAAACTTTCTAAAACAAAATTACACCTTATTCGCAAATAATGATCAAGCATCACCTATTTTGATGTTCAAATAGCTTATCATTCTCTGCCTATGCCTTGCAGGTTGCATTAGGAAAAAGCAGTTGAATTATTTTAGGCTAACTTCCTAGAGAAGACACACACATAGACATGCAAACAAGCATCCATTGCTGCTTTGGTTCTTGTCAATAAATGATCCACGAAACTTCCATCAGCTTCAGGCATCAAGATTCCTCCAAAACTGTAATCATATTGACCTTCTTTTTGTGTCAACTGAAGGCAGTCTTGCAGAGGTGGAAAAAAAAATTTTCTTTCTGGGAACCTAGGAATCTTGCTCAAAAGTTTCTGCTAAATTTTTAAGGGGGTAGATTTTTGTGCCTGTTTATCCACACTGCGTTGATGTAAGATGTAAAATGAAATGCAGGAGAGGAAAGCTAGATATTAAGAAACCCAATGTTCTCATTTGAATGTTAAATCTGCTTTTTCACAAAGTATCTTCATAAAAGGTTGGGTTCAATGTCTGAAAATAACGGAAAATCATGCCTCATAGTCCATTGGCAGCTCAGCTTTATTTGCTCACAGGCAACCAGAGCGAAATTTTCTGAATTCTCTAAATTGACTCAAATTATATTATTAGAGTTTCATACTTGTTTCAACACTTCAAAAAATTTCTGTGAAACTTTCTGTGAATATCTCAACCCGAAAATATATCTGCGAACCACGTTCCCAGGTTCCGATACTTTTTCCACCTCTGCAGTCTTGTGGGAAAGTTTATGATTACAGCTGGAAAACAGCATTAGGTAATAGATAGCAATAGTAGATGAATTTGATTAGAAAGTGGGCAGGTTTATAAAAGCGTGATCAAATGTTTTAATGAGATTGGAGGCTTTTGAGACCCAGAACTGTGAGAGAACCGTGAGCCTGAGATACCAAGAGAAATACACTAAAGGTTTAAGCCAAAATGACGTGAGATCGTTTTACACTGGTTCTGTTTATGTTTGCTTATCTTTCTCACTGAAGATGTTTTAGTACTTGTATTTTTTATGTTTCCTCTTTGTTTACAGATCCAACTTGCAGATCCATGTATGCAACTATACTTTGCTTACATACTACAGATCCAACTTGTTTAGGTCGGTTTAGGGAACCAGGATTTTGATGCCGTCATTGCAGGGTTTATTCCTGTTTTGTGAAGTTTTGTGAAGTCTCTAGCCTAATTCATCACAAAAGTGGCTAGAACTCCGACGACGGCGGAATATTTTTTAAAGAGACTGCGATTTAGCAAACCTAATTCACCACACCGTTATACAATTAATTTATGATCGCAAATAGACTTACATTAGCTGGACTCAGTCTAGTGACGACTTTATCGTTTCCAGACTCCACAGATCTCGTGCATAAGGTATCCATCAAAACCTGCGAATCGCAGCCGAACAATTTTGCTGCCTGAACGGCATCTAAAAGGCAATCGGTATCAATTACCAAAAAACCACTAGGAGGTGTCCAGAGTTGGCTAGTATCTATACATAATATAGTCATAGAAGAAAAACGTTGGGCAATAAAATTTAATATAAAACCAAAGAATTAAACAAAGTTTTTCCGGCGAGTGTTTAGCTAATACGAAAGAAACACAAAAAGTGCCGTCATATCTTAAACAACGTTGAACACTACAATACAATCCATTACCATGCAAAACAATACCATGCAATACGACACAATCCAACCTAATGCAATAAGACACAATGCAATCCAATGCAATGCCATGCAATGCCATGCAATACAATACAATATAATACGACACAATGCAATCAAATGCGATACGACACAATGCAATCCAATGCAATACAATACAAAGCCATACAATACAATACAATACAATACAATACAACATCATGCATCATCCAATACAATACGATACAATCTAACCAAATGCAATACAATACAATCCAATCCAATCCAATCCAACCCAATTCGATCCAATCCATCCAATGAAATGCCATGCAATGCCATGCAATACAATATAATGCAATACAACAAACCATCTTCGTTAAGTACGTCCACAGTATCCATGCCATCAATGAAAACGTCTTTGAAAAGAACATTTCCTAAGTGAAGTATAGCTCCAAGAAGAGTATAGACGCCAGCAATTTCATCGGCCTTAAATCCAATCAGCTTCATGGCGGTCTATAAAAAAAGGAACAACTTGATTTCAGAGTAACTTCAAACAATGAAAGTAAATCATTAAAATTAATAAAGTTCTTTTTAAGGCCTAATAAATATAGTTTCTTTTTAAGGTTTAATAAATATAGGTTCTTTTTAGGGCTCAATAAATATAGGCTATTTTTTAAGGCTTTAATACATTTAGCTTCTTTTTAAGGCTTAACAAATATATAGGTTCTTTTTAAGACTTAATAAATATAGGTTCTTTTAAGGCTTAATAAATATAGGTTCTTTTTAAGACTTAATAAATATAGGTTCTCTTTAGGGCTCAATAAATATAGGCTATTTTTTAAGGCTTAATAAATTTAGCTTCTTTTTAAAGCTAAAATAGCTGGAAAAATATAGATCACCTCTACAATCATGAAGTTTTTCGTGTCGTCAATCGAGAGTACGCTTGTACATCCACTTTGATTCAGATATGTATATGCTTCAAAATCGCGTTTCAAAGACAACGACTCTACAAACGAAATACTTGTTATTATTATCATTAAAAGCAGTAGTAATACTGTTGGTATCTTTGCCTGGTATTGATGCCTAAATCTCAATTCTGGTTTCTAAGCCTAGTTCTTCATCATGGGTATGGCAGAGTGGCTAGCATGTACAACCCTGGATGTGTGGGTTGTGAGTTCAAGTCTCGGTCTAAACCTGTTGTAGAAGAGTTTAGAGGAGAGACAATGCCAGCCTTCTGTGGTTCCAGGCAAAGGTACAAGGGAATAAAGTGGGGAGGTCACATGAAGAGGAAGGACTAGGGTCGTACTGCTTTGATTAGCCCTAGGCTATTCAGTGGTTTCTCAGCGCCTAGCGCATAAACCCATACATTCATGCTTGCAAAGATAGCAAACGTGCTAATCAACAACATCAACATCAACCAGATTTTTCAGTCTCTTCTCTAGTTTATCCGGCACTGCTCCAAGCGAACTCACAAATATCAGAATATCCATTCTAATCATTTATTATTCTTTTGCTTTAGCTTATCTCCTAAGGAGTTGTGTCTTCCGGCTAGCTCTCAAGATGCTCTTAATTCTCCTTTAGATATACAAAAATACGAAAGCCACACAAACCGAGTACAGCATCGGGTGCTCCAAGAATCACTTGATAAAATATATGAAAGTTCCTTTCACCAGCAGCCTGATGAACCACACGAGACTATGAGAGAAAAGGGGGATTTAACTTTCAATAGGAAATAGCCAACGCTAACTAATAGGGAACAGCAATAAAGTAACTTTTGTTGGACAGAAAAACACCAGATAGATTGGGATAGCATTTCAGTGATTGATGAAGATAAGAACTGGAAAAACAGACTTGTTAAAGAGAGCATTCATTCAGTTTTATCAACTCCTTGTATCAATCAAGTATCTTACTCAATCCCAGAAATCTGGTTGAACAACATCAAAAGTTGCACTGAACGCAATTTTGGCGCCACAAATTTTAGAAATGTTGCCCTACTAGATATCAAAGGCTTGTCATGACAAGTTATGACTATCATGTCTAATACAGTAGCAATAAAGTAGATAGAACACATCTGTCCTTATTTCGCCAACTGATATGATCTGGCTAGCTGTATTGTAAATAACATCTACACCATGCATTACAATTACCACGAAACATAAAACTATGAATTTTGCATGTAAGATTGCCTCAGCTTCTGTCCATGGGAGCGAATAGATCTTGCGGAATCAATTCTAGTATTTATTTTGGATGGCACGATTTATTTGCTTTTCCTCGGATCACAACGATATGTATCATTCAGATCACAGCAAATAACTTCGTTTACTGTAAATTAGACATAATTAGGATCACTTCTAGGTATCTTCTTTTGCACTTCACTGTCTTATAACTCATGGAAATGAAGAATGCAACATGATCAATGCATGATATTTGAAATTCTGCCGTTCAATTTGCGTAGAATCCTCACCTTTTCGAGCAAATCTGCAAGACAAGAAATAGCGAAATAAATTTTTTTCAATCAACAGCAAAAAAATTTCTAATCGATAAAATTACACTTGCATTTGTTTTTATATTTGTACAATGTATAAAGACCAATACTGAAAAGCTGAAAGAGAGCAGTGTAACAATTTAAAGTTACATTCTCTAAACATGTGACTTTGATCAGCCAATCAAGCTTCATGGGTTTTATCACGTGGCCATAAATACTTCACGTTGATTGGCCATTCAGAAATGTAAACAAACGAATTGGTGGATGAAATAAACAATTTTCTTCATTCCCTAAGCGTGTCTAACTTTAACAATGTTGAAGAAATTTGACAACCTTAGCCCAAAATTGAATATTTTATTTTCACCGTTGCTCGGCTACAGAGGTTTCCAAAATTTCGATCTATCATTTTGTCCCACGTCAGAACTCACAAAAATTTGCCTCAATATTCATCAGATGGCCACTAAAATTTTATCACCAGTTATGCATCGATAATGTTTTCTACAGCTGAAAACGAAGATGCAAGCGACTTACAATTTGATATAACTCCACCAATAGGGTCACCTTTGAAATCAAACTCCAAATCCATGTATTTGCCCTGAAGAAACAAACAATACATTAAAACGATAGGCCTAACATAAATTTCCTTGCCTACTGAAGACAGGAATACGAGGATTTTGTGGCAATATCATTAAAGCAAGAAGTGATTATAATCATACAGGCTAGTCATGTTATTAATGAAGAGGTTTGGGAAGTATTTGGAGAAAGTAGCACACATAAACAGTTAGAGACCACCAGGAAGAAGAAAGGTGAAGAAAAACAACGATGAAGATGAAGGTAAAGTTAACGAAGAACAAGACAATGTGGTTGAAAAAAGGAAGAAGCACAGCCAATTAAACATGATGAAGAAGTTGAAGAAGTTGAAGAAGGAGAAGGAGAAGGAGAAGGAGAAGAAGAAGAAAACGAAGAAGATGAAGGAAGAAGGAAGAGAGACGATGAAAGATAGAAAGAAAGAAGGAAGGGATAATGAATAAGAAGAACAACAAGAAAAAAGGAGAAAAATATGACGATGAAGAATATGAATAAAAAGAAACAGAAGAAGAAAAAGGGGTACAAAATGGAAAAGAGGAAGAACAGGAAAAAGATAACAAAGATTACAGAGAAGAATATGGTGATTATGAAGAAGATGAATAAGACGAAAACGAGAAAGAAGATTAAAAAGAAGATGAACAAGATGATGAAGAAGGATAAGAAAAAAGGGAAAATTGTGACGTAAGAAGAAAATAAATAAGAAGAAAATAAAGTACATAAATGGAGAAGAAGAAGAAGATAAGAAGAAGAATAGTCTATTTCCAGTCCATAAAAAAAAGGACCTCAAACTGAGACTTAGAGTATATAATTCTTTTACGAATACTTACAAATCGAGATGAGTTGTCATTTCGGATAGTTTTCGCATTTCCGAAAGCTGAAAAAAACAAATATCGAATCTTAAAACACCAAATTCACACCATTAGAAGGATGTCAAAAGATGATGTTGCTGACAGTAATTAAGAGGATTACGGCATGCCAATTACTCCCACACTCAAACTGAGATGAATATGATAGGAATTGAAGACTTATAACTCACCTTCGAGTACAGGATTCGACTGCAGCAACTGTTCTTTTACCCGATTCACTTCATCTCCTTTACCCGAAACAGCTGCCACGTACCGCATGACAATCTTTGAGGCTTCTACAATCAATACAATCAATAGATTAGCAACAAAATGATTGATTGATTGATTGGCAAATACGCTTGTTATCTTCGCAAGGTATGGGTTTCTGTGCTGAGCACAAGGGGACCACTGAAATAACCCAGGGCTAATCTAAGCGACCCCAGCTCTTCATCTCAATGTGACCACACCTCGTGATTCCTTTTGCCTTTTGCCCGGAATAACAGAGAGCTGGCGACTCTCCTCACTCTTTCACGGCGAGTTTGACCTGGGTGGGAGTCGAACTTGTGGATTGCCAGTCCGACTCGCTCACCACTGGGCCATTCTCGCTTATAAATAGATTAGCTTATAGATTAGCAACATTCTCGCTTATAGATTAGCGAGCAAATTGCTCGTTCATTAAAGGCAAATGAAACCAGGAATGGATAAAGCCTGGGCGCTTGACTAAGGAAGAAGTGACAGAGGGGTGTGGAAACCTCTTTGGGCCATGGCCCTATGCCTTACCCTGTCTTTTGGACACTGGCCCTGTCAGATAAAATGGTGAAGAACAAGTTCATTTCGTTACATAAGGGTCTTCATATTCTTTGTTGAGGGGGGGGGGAGGGGGACGGAATTTATATTCTGGTCATTGCCATGAAAAATATGAACAGTATGTTATAAGGGATCCTCCTGTTATCATAACTCAACAACTTAAAATGAATATTTCAGGGGGGAGGGTGTGGTCTCTGGTCCTCTAACCGATATTTCTCATTTGAAGCAAAAACGCCATAATTCCTAAGAATTTGGACATTTCAAAATCTTTATAAATAAGTGAAATGGACTAGGTTTAATGCAGCCAACATGCCTGACTTCAATTTTGCAGCGTTCACTAGTGACTTATCATTCATATTTATTAGAAAAAAATTGCGACTTCTAGTAATTATTTATTCCTTATTGCCAAGTATTAATTTGCCAAAATTTAAATAAATGTACAAAGAAATTGACAGGAAGTTTACACCCTTCTTACAGCATTCCAACTGAGAAGATAAATTTGTTCAAACATTTTTTTCATAAGATTTTCTTGCCAGATGAGATATCTGTGGTTTAGAGGTTTTACATGATTGAACAAAATATCCCAATGGAAGAAATAAAAATAGCATATTATCAAATATCAACATACCAGTTTTTCCTGATCCACTTTCGCCTGATATTATAATACATTGGTCAATATTGAAATCCCTCATTGATCT
>WUAR02000573.1:0-11052 GCA_015164055.2 Chrysaora achlyos
AGAACAGAGCATACAGATCTTGGAGCAGATGTATAAGTCTAGCAAGGAAAAAGTGAGTGTTATTTCTCCACTTGTAAGTTCACCTATCTTTACGAGGATTATGCCTGGCTTGGTATGACATCATCATAAGACATCAGATCATCATCATGATTATCATTATCATTATCACGAGGCAGGGTGTCTATAGAACATTGAAAGAAATCTAGATTTACAATATGTATGTTTTGTTAGAGCTCGCTTGCCTCCGGTTCGGAAGGTCGTGGGTTCTATTCCTGGCCGAGTCATACCAAGGACTTTAAAAATGATAGCTACTCAAGGCCCCTCTGTTAGTCACTAAGCATTCGAGTAGGATTGAGGGTAAGTGGTTCTTGAACCAGGAATAGGAGTCTCCCCATCCCTAACCGTAAGGGTAGTAGCGAACAAAAGAGGAGCCTTCAAGTCGCCTCCTACTGCGGTCGATCAACTTCATTTCTACATCTTGTAACGAGTCTTGTATTTTCCTTTCTGATAGCTAACTCAAAGCGACAGGATCATCGAGCAGCTGAAGATGGACGTGAAAAGAGCGGCGACCCAGTCGCAAGACGTCACTGCTTACGAAGATATGATTCGACGACTTGAAGCTGAACTTGTCGCTGCGGAGGAGCAGAGAAAACAAACGCTGCAGGATTTCCATAATTTGAAAGCGTCCATGAGCAATTCTGACTCTGTTGCAAAAGAACAGCTCGAGTATTTTTCTGCAAAGGTGAATAAATTTGGTGTCTTCGTCTAAAACTGATGTCTTCCTCTTGCCTCTTCTTCGTCTTCTTCTTCTTCTTCTGCTTGCCTTTCCTCCTCCTCCTCCTCTTCTTCTCTTCTTCTCTCCCTCTTTTTCTTCTTCTTCTTCTTCTTCTCTTCTTCTTCTTCTACTTCTTGCCTCTTCTTGTTGACCCTTTTTCTTCCTCTTGCCTCTTTCCTCCTCCTCCTCTTCTTCTTCTTCTTCTACCTTTTCTAGTCTTATCTGCTATTATGAATTTATAATCATCCTTCGTGAGGCTAAGATATTCCTTCATACTAGACAATAGTGAGCTTGCAACTCGTGCCCGTGAAACAACAATCCTAGCTACTGGTCCAGATGTCCTTATAGGCCTCTCATCTCCATTTTAAAGTAAACGTCACTGTACCCAGAACAACCGTGACCGTACGTTTCTGATGCTTGCTGTTTTACTTTGCAGGCCCAGGAAACGGAGAATGCAAATGAGAATCTTCTCAATGAAATCCGGCTTTTCAAGAGGAAAAACGAAGCACACACTGCAGAGGTATGATTCAATGCGCATTAAAACGCAGACTATTGACTGTCTATAGTTTGTAATTTTTAAACGTCTCTTTACAAATACCCTTATTGGTTTATGCTTATAGCATGAGTGTGAAATCGAGCGAATATGGGGTAACCCCAACCCAAAGAAACTAAAAGTTTTGCCAAAGGTGTTCGAGCCCTTAGGGCAACTGCTACAAACTTTTCAGTGAAAAGAAAAAGAAAAGCAATCAGCGAGAAAATGTGAGATGTTCCAAGGATTTCTTGCAGCCATTGTAACTGTCAATAATTGAAGATGTTGGCACTATTTTCTCTTCTTTCTGAAATAAATTATTCTATTTACTTATTTTAAATTATTTAATTGATTAAACTAATTTATTTTAAGTTAATTAAAATAAAGAGTTATTCAGATGAGTTATATTGGTATTGGTTAAGCATTATATTTAGAACAGCTTTAGTTTTTATACAAGCTTAGTTTTGGCACAAACGGGAAATTGTGATTTGTTGAATTGAGCCATCGTGGTTTTTTGCTTTCTAGGTGGAGAAGAGCAGAATGAGAGCCCAAGAGATAGAGAACGCCCTTTCTGCTAAAACACAACAGCTCATGGACTCTAGTGAAGAGGTATTGTTTTAACCAAATAAATTGAATTTATCCAAAGCATACTAAATCTTTCTGCAGCTACTACTGCATCTCTTTCAAGATAATACTTGATATTTTTCTTAATAATCACTATTTATCTCTATCTCTTATTATGTCAAATTCATATATTTGCTGTCAAAATACAGCTCTTTTGCGCTTCCACCCAAAAGCTTATGTTCATGCCAAACTTTGTCCTAAATCTTTCAAGATAACCCGTTTGCAGTTCGAAATAAAACGTCTAAAAGCGATGGCAGAAGAGCAAAGAAGCGTGTTAGCAAACGAGGTAGGCCATCTTGGCTCTGTTTGGATACAGGTTTCCTGTTTTTAAATGACAGGGAAGTTTATTGATTCCGGGAAATTTATCTAGGTTTTTTTGGGTTGAAAGGGAGTCGTATGTTAGAGGAGAGGTTAATAAGAGAAGGGTTCAATAAATTGTCGTTTCATTTTTCATCGAAATGTCTATTTATTGCTCGATCTATTTACTATTTACGTCCTGGTTTGTTGTTTATTGTCAGGTTGCACAAAGAGAAGATATAATACGAAAGCTGAAAGCAGAGCTTGTTTTAGTGGAAGATCAGCACAAAGATGCTTTGTCTAAGGTTAGTAGTAGAAACAATGTAGAATGCCCCTCTGTTAGTGCGTTCCATGATAAACGTAAATAGCTCAAAGAGTATTGGTGTATAGAATAGAAAATAGTTTTTGCTATATACAAAACATAAGAAAATTTTGTATTTGACGGAGCTGTGACTTTTATTACATTTTAACATCAACCAATCAAGACACAAAGGTTTTATCACGTGGTCATAAACACTGCATGTTGACTGGATATTCAAAAATGAAAGCAAAGATATTGATGAATCTGTTTATATGCAGTGAAAATCATTGTTATTTAGTATCAAGAATTTTGAAACACCTTTTGCTGAAAATAATATGAATTTTGTCGACATGATTAAGAACTAAAATTTCATTGCTCTCTTTGAAATGCTTGTAAAAATCTTTCGATTCAAGCATTTTTGTTAATTTTCTTGATAGCTCGCTTACCAGGGAGAACTCATCAAAACTTTGAGAGATGACAGCAAGGCAGCTTCACAAGAGGTAAGCGCAACACAAAGACCCCCGTCGTTGCCACTAAAAAGAGTATAATTTGATGTAAAAGTAGAAACTTTCAGGGTGTAGCACCTTCAAAAAAACTCAAGCACGGGATACGATCGATTTCGTGTTGCAGATTTGAAAAGGAGCACTTTTTGGTATCCCTTGAGACAAAAACTACAACAAGTTATTTGTTTAAAACCTAAACTCTATTGTTTTGAATCTCTTTTTCTTACTTGAACTCATCATGGGTAAAAACCTCCTTCTTGTCTAAATGAAATTGAAATTATTAAGGATTTCCGTGAGATTTTTCTACTTTTTTCTCTCAGGGATCATCTTATCGTCTTTTAACCAACGATTTGGAAAATCAATTGCAGTCTGCGAATTCTTCAGTAAGTTTTCAGGCCTTAATTTGCTCTTAAAATGCATTTTAATTTGCTATTAAAATTTGTTTAAAAATAGCCATATCAATATAAACATATCTCCTTTGCATTCATGTTTCTGCAGTATAGGACTTCGTGACAGGTAAACGAAGATAAGTAGTGCCCCGTTGTTCTTTTTTCAGCTAAGGCTGGTTTCCGTTAAATTATTTTTTGCTCTTTATTGTTCGTTATGGTTTTTCTATGCTCTTCGTGGTACGATGAACGTGATTTTCGCAAACTAGTTTATATGACTTTTTCGGTGCAAATTTTCTGGGACCTTTTTTGAAGTTAAAAGAACTACAGTTGCAAGCAAATCTAATTGCTGAAAACGTGAATTTCATAAACCAGTTTGTATGACTTTCTTCAATGCTAATTTTCTGGGCCCTTTTTTTTGAAGTTAAAAGAACTACAGTTGCAAGCAAATCTAATTGCTGAAAACGTGAATTTCATAAACCAGTTTGTATGACTTTCTTGAATGCTAATTTTCTGGGACGTTTTTTTTAAGTTAAAAGAACTACAGTTGCAAAGCAAATCATGGAAAGATGCTGCGGAGGAAAAAGATAACGTCACCAAGAAGGAGGTATGTATGATCTGAATAGTTCGTTTTTTACAGTGAAACCTATAACGTGAATATTTTTATATGTATTTCAGATATTCTAAAGCATAGGGAATTGCTGGAACTGTGGGGATGACTGAGTGGTTAGCAAGCACACCTGTAGATTTGGGAGGCCTCAGTCTAAAATTGTTGTTACAGAGTGAGGAGAGAAATTGCCAGCTGTCTGTAATTCCATGCAAAGGCAAAAATCACGTAGTGTGGACCCATCAATAGGTCATACTGCTTAGATTTACTCGAGGCTATTCAGTTGTCCCTTTGTGTCTAGCGCATAAACCGATACCTTGCGATGATAGCAAGTGTATGAGCCAATGAACATTTTCTTTTTTGATCCTGCAGATTTCAGAGAGAGATCAAAGCATCCATCAGCTGCAATCAGATCTTCGACGTCTTGAAGATGAACTAAAACAAGCTGAAAGCAAAGTGAGTTTCTTACCTTTCTTACCATATTTGTTTACATTTATCCATCTGCGTTTAGGCTTTTTATCTGTGCTGTGTCTTTGTTTATGCATGACAGGACGAAATATTGATAACATGTACATATTCCTCGTTATGGTCCTTTTATGGTGTGTCTGTCTTGTTAAATTATTCATGCTTCTTCACCTCGTACGAACCTGACAAGAGTTATTCAATACAGTGTTTTTCCTTTGCAATTATGATTTCCTCTTTGCTACCCTGCGTTACTTGACATATTTGTCAACCTTACTGTTCTTGACTTGCTTTGTGAATATTTAAGATTTTAATTTGAAGTTTTTCATTGCATTGTACAGTTATCAAAGTTTCAACACTCCCTATAATTAACGCCAATATCAACGAATCATTCTTTTACGACAACTACATCAAGAAGAAATAGTTCATACTGCGACTTAAAACAGAATGTGCATTTCTTAGGCATCACTTATTTTGTTGTGGTTTTCTAGGTAACTTATCGAAACGAGGCACTTCAAAGATTGCAGGGTCAGCAAAAGGACTATGTTGAAGAGGTATGAACGTTGTAACACTTTGCTAGAGGCTTTGCTAACACGAAAAAACTTATCCATGTCATTTTGTACACATTTAGGTCATTTTAAAGCTTTTTTTAAGACACAACCTTTAACCTGAACTCTACCGTAAATCCTCGAAATAGAATAGCCCCCTGGGGGCTTATTTATTTAAGATTATTTTGGAGGAGGGCTTATTCGAGGGTAGGGCTTAAACGAGAGGGGGGCTTATAAAATTATTCATAAAATCATCATCATTTATTATACATTTTGTGATTCATCATCATTCGAAAGAGTGATTCTTCTGTCATAGCTCGATAAAGTACAAATATGGACTCAAAAGGCTAAAATCAACATGTCAGGGGTGGGGGCTTATTGCAGGGGGGGCTTATTAACAATTTCTCGCTCTATGGCGGAGGCTTATTTCTGTGGAGGGCTTATTCGAGGGGGGGGGGGGCAATTTGAGGATTTATGGTACTTGATTCGAAATGCTATTCGGGCATGGCCATGAGTGGTTAACGTGAAATCAACTCTTAATGTAAGGGATGTGAGCTCGAAACTCAGTCCAAGCCTGCTGTTAAAGAGCGCAGAGCTGTCTGTAATTCCAGGCAAAGAAGCATTCCCGTGTTGTGTTGACATCAAGCGGAAGGACTATAGTCACTACTTTATAGCTACTACCCTAGTTGAAAATAGGGAATATATTTGCCAGTTTATATCACTATCGAGGCTATTAAGTCAAATTGCTGTTATGTTTTACCAGGTATCAAAGCGTGAGAAAACAATTCAAGATTTGGAGCTTCAGTTATTGAAAGCTCAAGAAGATCACCGTAGATTAAGCGATGAGGTATGGATTAGATTAAGTTCATTTCAACTTTATTTATTTTAGAATTAAATTTCGTACTAAGTTTACCGATACTATACAAGAATGAAAAGTAGTAACATTCAAGGACATTTATCAATTATGATTTTGAGCAGAGCGCGTTGCAAATCAGTTATCTATATTCAACTCTATCTCTTATTCGTTTACATGTGGGTAATACGTATAGCGAGCTAGTATGTTGTGGCTACAAGAGCTAAGATAATATAGTTGTAAGACTAATCATTTTAGCCGTGTAGCCATGAATCTTGGCAAAGAAGAGCATATCATGTCAGTTAGTAGATAATCTCGCCTTTGTTTGTAGAATTTTTTAATCCTAAGCTAGGGATAAATAGAAACTGTTAAAGCCAATGTTATTGCAACAGAAGCTAGTTTTTGCCTTAATTGATTCTAAAAGCACTTCAGTGCTAAAAGACCACTCTACGTACACTTAATGTGCTCTGTAGACCAACTACAGAGGTTTGTGGTTTTAAAATTAGTTGGTTTTTATTCATAGGTTGCGAAAAGTGAAAAAACCAACGATCAGATGCTGAAAGACTTAAAAACCCTCAAAACACAATACAACGAAGCAGTGGGAGAGGTAAATGTCTGAAATTCAAGTTATTGTTTTTTAATAACATTTAACAATAATAATAATAATAATAATAATAATAATAATAATAATAATAATAATAATGACTGTTGTAAGAGGCCAGAAGGCCAAGGCCTATAAAACCCTGTTTGTCTTTGATTGATCGGATGTCTTGTAGATTTGTTAATTTATTTATGAGATGGCTTTTCCATCATATATTGATTTAAATCATGGATCCAGGATATTGGTATTTGAAAATTTGGAATGATATTTTTTAGATTTAATATTACATTGTCCGTGATTGTCTCCTTCGATTCAATACCATCGAGTGTTTAGGGGAGCTTGAGACAGTAGCATTGGGTGTCGTTCTTTCAACATAACAATTATCCTGATCGAATTTCTTTACAGAATGGCAGGCTAGAAGCACGAATAAAAGCTTATCAAATTTCAAATCAAAGTGAAAGTGACGTTTTAGCTGAAGAAGTATGTGTTAATTTTATAATATACCCTGAGGCAGCATGCCTGGATGAGGAGTTGGCCAAATTTGTTTTATTTCGTGTTTGGTGTTCCTTTTTCTGTTTTTTCTACTCGTTCTTCATCGAAAACATCTTTGGATCTGACAGGTGCCGACTGGTGTAGCAGTTTTCGTTTTGCTTTTAATTAGGCATGTTTGCCACTTGCTTTCTTGATGGCCAACAATTGTAAATAAACTCTAACGATCGTAAATGAACCAACGACTGCAAAATCAAGTCTTCGTTAATTAAATAGTTGTTGATAGTGATCATGAACAAAACCTTAAAAACAGTAATAATTTATCTTAACTAATTCTGATTTCAAATTTAACTTACCTTCCCTTAGGTTGCGAAAAGAGAAGAGGCGATTCACAAATTGAAATTAGAAAAGCTCGAACTTGAAGAAGAGCAAAATAAAAATGTCGAAAAGGTGAATATTTTATTTAATAATTTATGTAGCATCAGAGCAATGTTTATATTGTAAATTAGTGGAACTATTTTCAAAGCTTTCAGATATTAAATTTTGTTGATTTTTAAAATCTTTTAGCTTAAAGAGTATTCAGAGATGATTGAAAAATTGCAGAATCAAAATAAAGAATGCGTAAAAGAGGTGCGATTGTTTGTTTATTTACTTGATGTTCTGTGATTGCTACAAGTGGTTGCCTTGAACAAACATAAGGTCTTTCTATTCTCTTTATAATTGCTCAATTTTTTTCCCATTACACCTCTGATTGACTACGAAGCCTGTTTTACCTAAGTGAAGTTGATTGATAGGGTTTGCTGTTTCGTATAGATTTTGATTTTCTTCTTTCTCTTGTAACCAGAATTTCACAACTATAATTTGGAGGTTTTCCCCTCTTTTAATCATAATGTCTCTCAAGCTTCTTCAAGATGCGATCCGAGATTCTTTGAATGGGCCTACAACCATCCGAAACAAGAAGCCGAAACAGTAAAAATACTTTCAGAAAAATGATTAAGATTCAGTTTTGTCATATTATTCTTGGTCTCAAGCCTCTCTAAAAATAGTCATGCTATACCAATAATCGCTAAATTCCATGTGTACAGGTGCAAGATAGAGATGCCAAGATCGGCGAGATGGAAGCAAGGTTCGGTGACATGAAAACGAAACACGAAGAGTATTCTGAAAAAGTGAGTTACTAAACCTTCTAGTTCCTCCCAGGTTTCGCTAAAGCAAAACCACTTCAGCTCAGGTCAGCTCTTTATATCAAACGTAAAAAAATGCTCGAGCTAGGACTCTGAAACCGGGCTTGCTGCATTAACGTTTTAGCGCCCATCCAGGAATGCCTGATATGCAAGTGTCATTGGCTAATCTCCAATGTCTTCCTGCCAAGATTTGGTCGATTGTTTACAGCTTTTGTAGCTATTTTGCCAGTGTATTTAGCGAAATTGAATCATAACATCCCAGCTTCTAAACTAAAAAGTTCATTTGAATCCAGAAAAAGATTCCGAAAAGGTTCAATCCCTTCCCTCTGGTGATCCTGAAACTTCACACTTTTAGCCTATCATAACATTTTTGCAGGTGTCCTTTATCAGAATTTTAATATCTTTAAAGGATTCGAAAAGACGTACATTTTTCAAGAAATTAATTCCCTGTAATGATAAAATCTCATTGGAGAACTTAATATCGCCAATATGTTTAAAAACTGTTTTTTTATGTCGACAGATTGAAAATTTTGAAGACGAAGTCAGAGATCTAGTGTTAAAGCTCAATATTGCTGAGCGAGAAGAAGAGGCAAAGACACATGAGGTGGGTCGAGTTAAGCGTAGAATGTACAACAATATGGAAATAAGATATAAGAATGAAATAAATTAGGTTTGATTATATGAATTTCTTTATCTTGATTTGCAGCATAGCCTGCTTAGCGATGTAAGGCCCTTAAGAAGTAATCAATGTAATATTAACTATCACGGTAGAAATTTATAAATATATTTTGTTATGCAAAGAAGTTGATTGGTTTTAATAGATCGATAAAACAGAGTTGAAAACAACTTGGATTTATAGATATCGTGGTTGAAGAATAGAAGGTTAATCGTTTGAAGTTACTAATGAAAACATATTTTTATTCAGGTGAATATGAAACAAGAAGTTGTTGATCAGCTCCAAGCCGAACTTGATAGTCTGCAGAAACAACAAAGAGATATCCTCGATAAGGTAAAGAATAAAGTCTTTCTGTTTATGCTTGTTTAAACATGAGCGCTTTGCGGCCTAAAACCATTGCTCACCAAACTGTGTGTTCCCTTTTATTCTGTGATTAGGCTCATTTACCTAAGTGCCGATTAATTGATTGATTGATTGATTGATTGATTGATTGATTGATTGATTGTGCTTTATGCGCTTTTCTACTGTATGCCTGGCATGACAGAGGGCTCTCCTCACTATTTCACAACAGATTTGGACTCGGGCTGGACTAGCAACCCTCATTTCTCGGGTCGTGCATGCTAAACAATCAGCGATCCCTCCAGTTTAGAACAGCTGCAACCCACCAGTGCCTTTGTGTTGCTATTGTAAGTTATTTTAATAGATATTTCTTGAAGGTGAAATGTTGCTCTCAAATTTCAGCTTTCGAAGCGTGAAGACCGAATTGCAAACCTCAGCTCAGAGACATCTGCTTTGAAAGAAAAGGAAAAAGACAAGACAAAGGAGGTATTTTACTTAAAGATGTATTTCAAATACTCATAAAAGTAAAACAACAGTGTAAACAAACAAGGTTTACTGATGCCAATAATGGTATTTGTTAGAACACTTAACCTTGTTATATTGTAGAATGACACAGTGGCGAGATTTCCCTATTTAGATTAAAGATGTTGCTAAAAAAATCCTCGTAATCCATCGGTATCTTGGAAATCGTTCGAATAATGAAAATGTTAAAGGCATGAGCAGCATCTCTGACTTTTAAACTCTTGAAATTTGGTTTCATTCTTTTGATTATTTTGAGGAAATTGTCATGTGGTGACCTCAAGAAAAGAACTTAATTTACTTGGATTTTATATCTTTAAATGTGATACAGCCCCAATATAAAGCATTTTCATTATGTTTGCTCTGTTTTTGTTGATGATGCCTGCTGTTATCTTGTCTTTCTTATTCTATGTTATCTTGTTGCTGCTTAAGTATTGGATAAATAACCGTAGTTAATGCAATAACTAATGCCAAGGAACTGAAGTCTAGGTTTGTTTTTTTCCAGATTTCCAAGCAGCTTGAAAGTATTAAAAAGCTCGAAAAAGATCTCAACAAATCAGCTAAAGACATTGAATCGATCCGCAGGAAGTCGACTGAAGATGTAAGTGCGACCAATAATAATGTTCTTAGGAAAGGCTATAACTCGACTTAGAAACACCTAGTGGTGGAATTTCTACCTCTGTAGATATCAGAGAATGAGGTCTCTTCAAGTAGCTTGTGTGGTTTTTGAAAAGCCCATAGACAACTGATATGACGTGAGAGGAATTTCTTACTGCCTATTTATCTTTTTAGAAGTATAGCTGAGGGATGGCCTGCCTATGAAGGCTATTCTTCTCCGTAGTTTAAGTGAACAACATGGACTGCCGAGCGCGTAAATTATTTTGGTTCCTTTCGTTCGAAGGCTGTAGGAAGTTTCTAGGAAAGTGTCTTGCTTTAATAATCACAGAAGTGTTTGTTAGGATTTTAATCGTAGGAGTACGAGTATTGTTGTTAATGTTGATTGATACGTATATTACTATCTTCGCAAGGTATGGGTTTAAGGGCTAGGCGCAGAGGGACCACTGAATAGCCTAATCTAAGCAGTGTGACCCTAGTCCTGCCTCTCGATGTGACTGCACCACGTGACTTTTGCCTACCTTATAATACCTAAAATACCATAATGCCTTTTATTTTGAAAAACTTGTGACAGTCACTGTTTCATATGTTATAAAACTGAATTTGTATCAGTTAGGGAAGCTCCAAATGGCTTCACAAACCTTTTTCTTCTAAAATCTTGATTAAGTTTGATTCTTAGTGATTTCATGATTAACTGATTTGATAGGTCTGTGATTCTTTAGTTTTTCCTTGGATCTTTTGTTA
>WUAR02000684.1:0-11049 GCA_015164055.2 Chrysaora achlyos
GATTTTAAAAGAAGGCTTTAGTTTTTGTTAAGCAGGGCATGCATCTTTAATTCATCCAATTTTTGACAGTCTTAGCACATATCATAGTGTTTCTTAATAAAACACCACACTAATAGTGTTTCATTGTTAAATATTTCATATACAGATCGGTCCAAACACTATAAAGATTGTTCTTACTTAATAAGCACGTAGATGCAGAAAGGCATCAAAATTGCGATGTCCAATGTCTCTTGTATGCCAAAGAAAAACTTCATTAAAAAGTATTTTAAAATTTATAAAGTGCAAGTCCAGTGTATTGTTTAGAAGAACAAACAAAAAAATCGGGAAACAAATTTGAACGTTCAAGCAGATTCATTTAAATTCATGCCTTGTAAGGACAGCCAAGAATAAGAGAAACCTTCAAATTTTACAAAGATTTAAAAGTTACAAGATCAAGTACCTATAAAATGACATCTCAGTGTCTGATCTAGCAGATTATAGCCCTCGACACAGCTTAAACCGTTTCTACCCCCGGAGACCTCACCATGATGTCTAGCGATAAGCAACAAGGCCAGAATTTCTTCAGGGGGTAGATGTCTCCTACAAAAAGGGAATTTCTATGGGCCTTCGTCCAAGTTTATTCTCACCAGAATTGGAGGTGCGATATTCTTTGAAATTCCCAAGTTAAATTTTTACAATTCAAGAAAGAGGATCTAGCTATAATTTGTTAAAACACCTAAACAGAAGAATTAATAAAATCTTTTATGTTAGTATTAGCAAACGAAGCAATCTTTGAGCTTATCTCTAATCAATTAATTTATTGTAGTGGGGTTAAGATGCAGGACCAATTCAAGTATTAGAAAGTAGGAAAATGGCATTTTCGATTACATTTTCTAACCTTGCCTTAAATCTAAACATTGGTATATGTTTCCAGCTACCACAGTAACTATCTAACTGTTTCATTTGCCACTTGCAGTCTTAATCTCTCGTATTCTCGTCGTGTCTCCCTAGTTCTAAACAAGGGTGAATTAGCTTCAAAGATACTTGAAAGAAAACTAGAAATTATACAAAAGCTCTGAGGTTTTTCTTAATTAAGCAGAGCAGTTCCTAGTATAAATTTCAACTTTCATAAGCTCCGATGTTTTTCAAAGAAAGCTAGTTTCTATAAACACAAAATTTAATAATTTACGATAAATCTATCCACACAAGCCTATAACATTTAGCGAGCAACGGTAGTTTTTAGTTCAGATGGAATCCTTTTTCTTTTGTTGCAGCTAACAGTTTATTTCGCAGGATCTCTTCGGAAGAATATTCAGGAAGTTTAAGGTAATGAACGCAAGTATTTACAGATGGATAACTGCCATCGCCTTCGCTTTCTTTCTTCACCACCGTCAAACGTGGATGTAAATTAGCAATTCCGCCAGGCGGTAACGAGGAACAACCAGTGGCGAACTGAAGAAACGCCTTTAAAAAAATAAAAAATATAAAAATTAATGAGATTATCATAATTAAGGTCAAAATTTTCGGTGCAAAATATCATAAATACAAAGAACCTAAGTTTAAACACTGAAAATCCTAGGATTCCTGAGAGAGTACTAGGGTCGTTCCTATTTATCTAAACTGCTTGCGATTTCATTTTGGTCTTTGTACGATGAAAAGTGTCTGTTTTGGTTGTAACAAGTACCCTATTTACCTTCACCCCCTGCCTAATGCGTCGTTGTACAAACAAATACAAATAAAAAAACGTGTATCCTATTTATCTTAGTTGTTTGCCAATTTTATTTTGGTCTTTTTAGGGTGAAAAATGTTTACCCTACCAATTGCGTCGTTGTACAAGCAAATGCAAACAAATAAACATAAATGAAGCACAATTAAGCGAAGCAAACATCAGTATCACACCTTTCTTTCGTCACCATTCATGCTAACCAGTACGTTGATAAGCCTCTGAAAACCAGGACTTTCTTTGGTGTAACCAAACCGGGGCTCGGTGTAATTCATTAGATCATCTCGCGTCCATCTAGGCGCTTGCTCGCCACTCAATATCAGTTGAATTTCACGGGGACTAAAGGCATGGAGTTTCTCCATTGGAAACACCCTACTGAAGCCAGCTGGAAATTAGAGGAAACTTTAGTTAGAATGTTCTAATCACCGAAAGTCAAATCATAAACAGGTCGAAAAATCTTTAAAATTCCAAGGAGCACTGCTTTACAATAAACTACCAAATGAAGTTAAGCGAGAAAAATCATTTGTTTCATTTAAAAACTAGATTAAGAAGTTAAATTTATTCTATAAAGATAAAATATGCAAAAATACAGTGGCATGCGGTACTTAAGGATAAATAGAAATAGACGCAGGAAAATTCAAGCACCTTGAGTAGAAATAATAACTGACGTTCGGGCCTAGCCCTTTATCAAATCTCCTAGGTCTCAGGTCCCAGGTTTAACCGGGGGGAGGTGTGCTTTTAAACCTGCTTCACGGCAATTGGGGGATTCGGGGACTCAGAAAGAAAAATCTACTGCGCCCCCGGGTATAAGATCCCTGTTCGTGTGTGTCACTGCACCCCTTGATTAAAATGCAAATTGCAGGGTGTGAGGGGGGCAGAGGGGGACAGTTTTGTGCATTTGGGAAATTTCGAAGATATTTTAAGATCTCATTATCATTTGTTACTAATCTCAGATTTTTGTGCCTCTAAACGGGCTCGTGTCGTTTTTTAGAATACGTTCATAAGATGTTCAAGTTGTCTCACCTCTAAAAGCGTCCAGTTGTTTTTCTATTCCTTTGTACATTGAAAAATACATCATGAGATCAATATACTCTTCTGCATTCGAAGCTGTAAGGACCTTTTAAAAGGACAAATAGAGAGGTTTTAAAATGAGAAAATCCAACGCAAATATCACACCTCAAAATGCAGAAAATGCAGTATTTTATGGCTATATTGAACGGGATATTACACGTTATTCTTTATAACTTACTTTACAGCTTACATTTAGACATTTAGTTTTATCAGAAGACCCAAAAAACGGGATTTACCCCCGGCAAGAAGTCAGCCTACCTCATTATCTCCATTCGGTTTCAGATTAACAGCATCAAATCCGTAAGATTTTGACGGGGGAACGTACTGGAATGTTAACCTGGTGGAAAACGAGAAGAAATAGATAAAAATGTCTGTGAGAAGATAGATCAATTATTCAAAGATACTAAAAGAAAAACATTATAGATAAAGAAAATCCGAGATTACTCTTAGATTAGTTCGATTATTTTTGGATTAGGCTATCCAATGAACTGAAGTCAATCCAGTCAAGTCCAGTGAAGAACTGAAGTCAATCCAAATTCAACTAAGTCAATCCAAATTCAACTAAGTCAATCCAAGTTCAACTAAGTCAATCCAAATTCAACTAAGTCAATCCAAATTCATCTAAGTTAATCCAAATTCATCTAAGTCAATCCAAATTCAACTAAATCATCCTAAATTGGGCTTCTTTTTGATAAAAAGCAACACGGCTAGGAATCAGTGCATACAAAGGGCTTGGGGCTGGCATTCCTGGAGAATGTGAAAAAGTTGTAACTAAAGAAACTTAACCTTGACGAGGCCAAGCTAGGTCAAAGAGACGACGTTTAGTCAGCAAAATAATTCATAATATTAAACAATCAATCGAGTTGGACAAAGCAATACGACAAAAGTCAACTTTCGAATTATTCTTCAATCCTCATTAGTGCTCTCGAAAAAATGATTGCAATCCTGCCCCCCCTCCCCCCAAAAAAAAAATTCCAACAAGTTAAGACTTACCCTAGATCCTCCAACTTGCATTCATGGCCATTGTCAGTTTCAAACAACAGACAGTTGAGTTTATCTGATCTCTCTTTATCAGTCATATTGCAATCATTCAGTATTTCTCTCCTCTTTTTCACCAATTTCTTCAGCTGTTTCGTAAACTTGAAAATATCCGGGTAGATCATCTCGAAATCACAATCAGAGAACAAATCGACAGAACAACAACAACACTCTGAGCCAAAGTCAGCCGAATCACTTGACCGTGGCGACACATTATCATAGTCCAGGTTTTCGGAGCGGGTGCTTGTGCTACGTGACAGTGCCCTGTTTGATGGTAATTTACCCAGGCAGAGTAATTTGTGGAATGGCTCAGAAAGCGGAATATCAACAAGTCTGTTGTCTTGGAGACATTTAGCAAGAAAGATGCCAAGGAAATGGAACAATTTGCATATTCTATCGATTTCTTTGTAATCCTGCGGGTAAGGCGCGGGAAATAGGCCATTTGCGTGATGCACGTAAACATCAGCTTTCCCTCCATTAAGCTTATCCTACAAAAGAAGACAGAGTGACGTAACCGTTTATTTATCATAATCTACAAAATCAGGCAACAGGGATCCAACGATGCTAAAGAAGTTCCTAAGATATTCCACCAGTGAAACGTAAATTTAATATGACAACAAACCTCCATTCCAATCTGATGAAGATTGTCGCTAGCAACCCACATGCCAATATCTTTTGTTTGAAGCTCCTTGGCAACCAGAGCGTAAAATTCAAGACTGGGACCCAGGCCAGTTCCTTCCTCGTCTTTAAATTCAATCTGAGAAAGAAGAATTCAGAAATTAGAACACCAGCCGACAAAAACAGCTGTATCAAGGCACCACAATTACTTTTATTTCCATATTCACGAATGATTAAGACATGGACAGACTTTAAACAAGCAAATTCAGGCCAGGAATCAGCCAAAAACACACTAGGCCATATTTCATGTCATAACAAATATATCTAGATTTTTACTTTGGCATTCTGTCCCGCATTATATTTCATTGCAATGAAGTGCATGCATAATGGACTCTAATACAAGGCAATGTTTGCACAACCAAAAATCAATGCAGTACTTTTTTTTGAGCAATCAAGACATTTGTTCGTAATAGCTAGGCTCTGCAATGCGTGAATTTTGTGGCCATAAAAGTAGCGAGTCCTGTAGCTGTAAGTTCTAGCACGCTAACTACTGCGCCACAGAGACCACATCACATGACGTATGGAACAACGCTCACCTCTAGAATCGCCTTTCTACCAGCATGAAACTCCAATAGTCTTATCGCATATTGCAATAGCTAAAAAAGAAACAAAAAAATTAAGCATCCCCGTAAAACCCCGTCAGGCCTAGAAGAAAATCAATTATCATGAAAAATCCGCCGGGGGTAGCAACAAGATCGCATCTTAATTATGAAATTAACTTTTATCATTTTTGTTTGTGTTATTCATTATTATTGCTTATTGCATTTCATATACAGAAAAAACTATTAAGGACTGTGTAAGTCTCTTTTCTGTAAGGGATATCAAGAATGCAAGAAAATATTTAGAAATATCTCGTTCTAAATTCTAAAAAGCATAACACCCTGTAATCAAATAATTCCTTCTTGTCAGTGACTAAGTATTGTGATCCTTGCATGGGGTGAAAGGAGGTTTTGGCATATGACGGTAACATAATGGCCAGGCTCACCTCTTTATGATCTCTTGGAACTTTCACTCTTTCGTGTTTTAGCCTTCCAATTCTGATTTCCTGCGGCTCTAGCCTCCTTGCAGAGTGGCCTCGACTTCGTTCCAGATTGGCATCATGTAAACTTTGAAGCCAAACGATTGATCTAGAAAATTAAATCACAAATATTTATTGGCTTAAATTAAAAAAACTAAAACAAAAAGTAAAACTTAACCTAATGAACTATTGACAACGGTGATATGATATAATACATAAAAGTTGAAACTGTTCAGCTTAAAAGTTTCTTTAGTAGTTCATCATAGGCACTAAAGAATTGAGATTTTCTGTTTCTAACACATAGATCATTGTAAATTTTTGCACCCACGAAACGGAAAGATTTGCGAGCAATATTCAGTCTTAATTCTAGGAAGTTTTAATAAACATTGATTACCTTGAGCAGCCAAACGCAGTGGCTTGGAAATACATCTTTCTCGTCTCAAAGGGGAACAGAAGTGGGTAATTGATGACAAGGAATTCACACCAAGAAGGCAAGGCTCCTGATGCCAGAACAAGTGGCTCCTGCGAAAGAAACGATCAACAACATTTCATCAAAGATTAAAGTACAAAGTAGTTTGGCAGTTTATTGGCAACAGCATACAGCACACCTAGTCTTTCGATTTTTTTCATGATTGGTTAATATGTGTAATAAAATATGCCAAAACTGCAATGGTGTGCGATACTCACGGATAAATAGAAAAGGTGAAAAGGACGAGAAAAATTTCTATTACCTTGAGTGAGAAAACGTACTAACGTGCAAGCGTGCTGAGTGAGAAAACGTACAATCGAGCTGTGTGAGAAAACGTACTAGCTATGAAAAATAGCAGGCATTGCACATATCAAATCATACCTGGATTTGCTGCATAAGCTTGTTTGTCAACTTCATTGAGATAAACTCCTCTTCAGGGACATCGAACAGGTAATCATCTAAAAGAGAAAAGTAACCATAAAAAAATTCGTATTTGACCTGCCTGTTTACATTTTGACATCAGCCAATCAAGCAACATGGGTTTTATCACATGGTCCTAAATGCTGCACGTTGGTTGGCTAATCAAAATTGTAAACGAACGAATTGGCGAATGAAAAACAAAACTTAACATAGGCTTGTTAGAGGCAGTCGATACTGGCTAGTAGATATGACCGCCCGAATATTGACAAATGTGTTGCTCTTATCGATACTGACTGTTATTTGGCTATTCCAATCAGGTGGGACCAAAGCGAATTTTGAAGGGAAATGACTACTGGAGGGCATACATAAAGGTCACAATGCTTTCAAAATAAGACCACAAAATGACCAGCTAAGCACCGACCTGTAAGACTCGTAATCTGCATGTTTTCTTCGCATAATTTATGCAGGGATTTCACAAGGTCGAGTACTTCTTTGGCTGGTGCAATTTCAGTTGGCACGGGCGCAAAGACGTCTGGGTAATCTCCTCTGACATCATCCTCCATTGTTGATTCTTCAAATGGTACTTTTTCGTCGATTTGGTTTGCTTCCCGCTGCTTCTGTCGTGAAAAGTCCTAAAGTATAAAAATTGTGAATATTTGATATTTAAGTCAATAATTTTTGTTGTAGATCCCTCTAAAAGCTGCAAAGGTCGTCGAATACCTAAACAATTTTTCTCACTGAACCAACACCTATTTTCCTTTTCTTCAAAGGCCGAAAGTGCTGTTTAGATTGAGATAAACAGATTGCTTGAATTTCTTTAGAGGCATTGAAGAGAACAAAGTTGTTATTCCAAACTGGAACACAGACAACATAGCATAGAAAAAGTTTCTCCTCTGGAAATATATAGCTGGGTATTTGCCTACTTCCTGGAAGAATCGTTGGATCACAAAATTTTCCTAAATTACCAAAATATCACATCGAGAATGGTAAGTTATTCTTAATTGGAAAAAGTGTTTAGGAATGCAATATGCAGTTTTATAGTCTAAATTCTAGCCTGCTCAATTGACTGTACAGATTACCCTATGGTCTAGATGCATATAGCATGGTGCAGCCACACGCGCTCATAACTACCAACCCATTTATACTCCTGGGTAGAGAGAGACACAATTGTGTTAACAACTTGCCCAAGGTTGCTATCTCTTTTAATCACAGATGGCATGACCGTGGCTCGAACTCACAACTCGCAACTCTGTAGCTGTAAGTTCTAGCACGCAAAACACTGTGCCACAGAGACCACAAGTCAGAGACCACAGAGACCACAGGCTATATTTATCGTTAAAACTACCTTGTATGCACTTCGAAGTTGGCTACAATTTCTTTGCTTCCTACAGCTCTTTGCAGATCCAGTTAACCTCCATTTTCGAATGAAATCCGTGTCTGCGTTCTGCTGCAGGTACTTCACAACGTCATTCTTCGGCAGTTTGTTCGTTCCAAGATACTTATCGACAAATGATACATCCCATTTGACCTGTAAGCAAACAAACATAAAGATCACTTCACTGCAACTCACAAAATCTGGCATCTATGACAGTACATTTGCTATGAGTTTCTGACTAGTAGGGCAATGTTAATTACTAAGATTGTGAGTTAGTGAGTGGTATCCTGCGTGTAGCTTGCGTGTAGCTTGCGTGTAGCCTCCTTATAGCCTGCGTGTAGCCTCAAAACTCTTCTAACTTAAAGAAGAGATTGTAAGAGTATTTCCAGAAAATCATGTAACACGTCCTTAAGTTGTCCAGTATTGTTTGTGTTAATTAATCCTGAACAGTAATCCATTCTTTTACATGTTTGTTATGTCAAAGAAAAGCCAAGATAGGCATGATATCAAAGACACTCAATGATGGGAAGGAAAATGAGTTATATTAGAGAGATACGTTTTAAGCTTATTGGAGGTTTTGTTAAAAATGGCCAGGTCGTAAAAGGCTGGTAAAGGTAAGATCTTATTCGATTCTAAGAAGGCAAACATGATATTGAAAAAGTTGAGCCTGTATAAATAACAATAATGAAATAAAGACAGGAAGATTGTATCAGAGTTTTGGAGTGCGTTGAATCAAAGTATAGCTGGCATTCTAAGTTGGTACGTTTGGGACGAAACAGTGAGAATTTGAGAGTTCAACGCTGGTAACATGCTTACCAATGGCAGTGTCGATGATTCACTGTCAGAGTCTCTTGATGTGTAAACAATTCTGTAAATGAGAAAAAAATATAAACAACTATGAAATTGAGATCAATTCTGATGACTTTCATGACACTTCAAGGCCGGGACAAGATGGCTCCATCAGCCACTCCGTTTTGGGGTTGAAAAAGCGCTCCTAAGAAAAGATTGCTCTTCCACTTAGAACAAGCCTTATTTCCTTCAATCAATAACCCGGTCAGCTTAGAGTTTTCTACACCAAAAGGGAGGGGGGCAGCGGCATCCATCGCCTCGCTAGATCCCTATTCAAAAAACATAAAACCATATTTAAAAACGAAGAAAATAGTTTACGATTTGATTTATTCTTCCATTTTCTACTTAGCTTGCAACTTTTAACGATACAACTCAGCATAATTCTATAATTTCCAGAGCAAGACATATAGCAAAGGCCTCAATATTTTGGCGCATACTAACGTGTAGGTCGGCTCCCAGACTCTTCTTTGCTTGTCCAACTTGCCGCCGTTGTTGATCGAGCTTGTCGTGAGTTTTTGTATGTACGAGAAAACGGATGCATCAGGATCGTCAAGTTCAATTTCGAAATCTTTACCCTAAAAGGAACAAGTAACTAATTCACCACTTCCACTAATGACCTCACTATGAAAATTCTGCCAAATATCATTTTTGACCCCAGATTCAGATTTAGCACAAAAACTTTGGTGTGGATACAAATTTTAATATTCCGAAACCTCATATTCTTATTTAATGAAGATAAAAAGTTCGAACATTTATAAGGCATCTTGAAAATGTTGGGGGTGAGACAATACACCCTAAGTCATTAGCCGCGGTCAAAATTGTTTTCATCGTGATAGAAGAAAAACCATGAAGACTAGGAGTACAAAAATTTGCATCTAAACCAAATGTTTTTTGTTAAATCGTTAATCAGACTCTGAATAGAACAAAACTCAAGGAAAAGACGAAAGGCCTAAGTATGCTGCATTTATGTAGCTTGTGGTATTATATTGCCGCCAATTGCGTACGTTGTTTTTGCAATTTAAGAGGCAACATTTAACTATAAAACATTGAAATATTTCACATTAGTACAAAATATAATATGATTTTCAAAATCAAGCATACCGAACCCCCAGGTATGAAAGTAACTTTACAAGTTAATGACCTTTTAGAGTCCATTTCGCAGGGGGCATAAGTTGGAAATAAGCTTCAAATATGCTGTATTTTACTGCGCCATACGGCTCTTGAAGGGGGGAGGGACCACATAATAACAAATATAACATAGTAACAAAAGGCTTACAGTTGCAGTCTTTCCTTTAATGGAAAGTTTCAATTCTTCACATTTGGATTCTTCGTGCGTAACGATTTCACCTAAACCGAAAACGGACAGAGTTTTTAGATGAATTATCGAAAAAATAGATTTTATTTATGGTAACTACAAGATGAAATTAAGACATTTGTAACCTCAATAATTCCTACTACACAATTTATAACTCTTACGTATTCTGTAATCACATATGCAATATTTCTTTTGATGCTATCATTGTTGAGTTAAGTTAAGTTTTGTCTCGTTTAATATCTAGTTTAGCTTAAGAACAGTCCAGGCTGAATAAGCTTAACTTTTCTTGCTCGTATAGTATATTATTACTTTTAGTTGCATTCTATGAATATATGAATTGAATACTGCAAAGCCTTTTGGCTACCTACCCAAGGCAAAGTCAAGCCAACCCTAACCCTTACTACCCAAGGTATCCAGGCCCGGTGATTACCTTCTTCAGGAATAAACACATCTTGATGTTGTGAAACATTCGTCCTGCCTGGTCTAGGATCAAATGCAGGAATCAAAGCAGAAAACTGTCGTTTCAGAACGAAGTCATCATCCCAAAGGCGCCTCCGCATCTCCACAGGCCTATCGGTTGTAGAGCTGGGATGGTTGATCTGTAAGGAATTTAAATAATTTCGTAAAAACAACACATGGCTCTTGAAATTATGATAGCTACAATTTAATATAGAATAACTAATCTACTAAAATCCAGCTCTGCTGACCTTTTCGCTTTTGATTTGATTGCTGAAATGTGAATCGTTTTTTAAGCAATTTGAGCAAGCATTTTTACAATGTTTTATCTTGAGTTGAATTAAGATGGTAGCTGCAAAAACTTGAAACCCATGAAAAATCTGGTTTGGTGTTTCATGATGCTCAATCGTGGGGATGGTCAAACGATGCAACATTTTACTGAACTTTTTATGAAGCTTTCAATCGCACGCTATTCGCAAATGAAATTATGGCAACAAAATTATATCAACTGCACTGCGTGGTGATGGATTGAATATTGCTTTTTAACAAAATTAGCCATTAATCTTAAGTTAAAAATATTGTAGCAGCCTTTTAATTAATCGGTGCAAATCTAAAAAAAATAAGGAAGCAAAAATGCTTTTACCAATTTATCTGCAGA
>WUAR02001017.1:0-11026 GCA_015164055.2 Chrysaora achlyos
ATTTAGGGCAGCTCAAAACAAAGGATGTCGTGATACATACAAACATACAAACATTTGCGCGTTATTATATAGATATATATAAGGCGTATAAACTTGATGCAATGTGCCCTCCACTGAAAACCACTGAACCCCAGTGAGACATACACTGGATTTACAAATAATAAATTCAAGACAATATAGAAACAACACAGTATCATTCCGACATGAAAAACACAGAAATTCTACAGAACTCAGCAAATACATTTGGCACTAAAATACAACAACATCAACCACTCCATTTCCTGGCGAATCCTCTCCACTAATCCAATTTACAACAGTTCTAGTAAAAGATGTAACCTGTGCCTTGAATAAAAGTTTTTAATAATTTTCCACCTAGAAGAATCATCTCTCAACAAACGCAATGAGCTCGTCTCATCCTTCAGCCATAGAAACAAGTCACTATTATGTGACACCTAATCTCCTAAGGTATCCCGCTTAATTAAACCTTAATTCACCACCATAACTGTAATTAACACCTGTTGTAATAACCCTGACGATCTGTATTTGTGTGGAAAAATTCATTTATATCAACATTTCCCGAAAAGTGATACTATCACGAAGTAGGCTTGTCAAGATGTTAAAAAATTGTCTTACTGTTTTTCATCTAACTATTGATTATAAGGGGCTCTATGTGTGATCATATTGAGCACTGTACGTAGAATTATTCAACGCAGATTATTTTATTTATATATATATATATATAATTTTTTCACGAATGACAATATATATATACAAATTCTGACGAGTTATTTTTGAGATGATATAACCAAATTTTTGCTCCGATAATTTATTCTCTTACTCATTTATTTTCTTACTCAGGAATATGTTTGAAATTGACTCTGTTGAAAAAAATTTGGTATACATTAGAAATCACATGACTGGGTTGACTCAAAGAAATATTACTACAAAGTAACTTTCAAATTCTAGTGTTCTCGGGGGCCAAAAAAATGTGTTTATCGGGTTCTTCAATGTCAGTTTCAATAGCTTTAAAGACGGTGTTATCGAAACAACTTTCATTATTGGAAAGTGGTTTATTGATCACACTGCTTGTTATTGACGATGTTGTTAAATCAGTGAGTGGTTTCATGTTTATCCATATTGACAAAGTACTCATTTCAGAACAGCTTACACTTCGGTTCGTATAATAGTTCCTAGTCATTTCTTTTTTCGTTCTGTTTCTTTCCCTTTTTTCTGAACTCGCATTTGGCTTTCCGAAGAGCATACATGTGTCTGATAGACTTCCGATTTTTTTTGAATGATGTAATGATTTACGATGTGTTGTATCTTCGCTAATTATTCTGTGTGGGGTTTTGGAATTTCCAATTTTAGTTTCTCCTGCACTGCAAGACACTTGTTGCTTCTTTTTCTTCAATACACTTTGAATCATCCGAAAATACAACTTGATGGTACTAGATGCACAATATATTTTAAAGCTTTTCTCAGAACTGTTAATTGATCTTGCAAAAACTGGCATTATATTGTCAAGCAGGCATGGGGAAACATGTTTGTTAATTGCTGCAATTTCTTTTCTTATCTTGTCTGTTTTATTAGCTGAGCTTAGACATCTGACAACTAAAGTTAGCAAAAGTTCTCGAAATCCTACAGTACTCTTGTCGTCGATGATTAAGTTCATTAATTGCATTTTTGCATAAATTATTCGTTTTGGACACATCTCTCCAAAACCAATTGGGGGTGACAATCTCTTAAGAAGAGGCACTAGTAGGCTTGTGTGTATTCTTCCACTATTGTTGGGATCGAATTCTTTCCAAATATTAGCGAACATATTGATATGATAGCACGATAGCATTGATGGATCTAACGTTAGATACATGAAATTGTCCATTATTACGGCTAAAAACAAATTTGTTATCACGAAAGCACTGAGAAAAACAAATGAAAGGAAAAATGGATAGCTGAGTTTACTTCCACAGTTGTTAGCAGGATCGTTGACGCAGTTGTTTGAGTATGTATCCGCACATGCAATCATGAGTTCTCTCCAATTGTCCATCGTCGTTATACGAAGTAGAACCATCAGGGCTGTAGGAAAGTTTTGAAAGTTTACATGCCGGTTTATCGGTCCACTTTCTGTTAGCCCTATTTTCCCAAAAAGCTGAAAGAAAGAATAAACAATAAATACGGTTCATTTACGCAGCCTATTAGTTTGGTTATAAATTTCAATACGAAACAAAATAATTGTTGCCCAAAACCATACAAGCTCTACAATAAATACTAACTGTCAGAATTAAATGTTTTCACTAGCTCCATTACCTAAAACCTACCCATGACCTTTAAGGTTGCTTCATTTCCATTAAAGCTGTTACACAACCCAGTCAAAATCTCAACTTTCTAAAAAAATTCTCAAAGACATTATCTAAAATAATGTTTGAGAGCCGAACAAAAGGTATGCTACTGTTGACACTTTCATAAATATAAACATTGATAGTAAGCAAGATTAGTTTCTTATGAGTGAAATGCCCTTCAAATGCCCCTCAATATATTGTTACACGTAGAAGGTCGCCCATTTTATTCCCTACCTAAAGTGCATTGCAATACTGCTTATGAATTATTCTTCTTGCAGAATATTCTTAGCATTTTTGTTATTTTACCTGCATTCCAAGAACTGCATACATAAAGAGCACCATCAAGATAAGCATTGATATGCTTGGAACACATCTTATAGATCTGAAAAAAGTTGCCATTATTTGCCTTAGGCTATCTCTCTTGTTGATGATACGGCAAAGTCGGATAACACGAAAGATGCGAAACATTGAAAGATTGACGTAGATATTGATTTTGAAGCTGAGTAGAATAATATCTACCCAACTACCAAGTACAACTATTGTGTCCAAAACACACCAGTTATCTTTAGCATATGCTGCTGGCGATAAAGCAAAAAGTTTGAGGAGCAACTCAACACTAAACAGCGTAGTAAAGAAAAAATTAGCGACTTCTTGAACTGTTCCAGTTAGTTTGTCTTGGTTATAATGCTTTGTCATCATTATCACACAGTTCAATATAACACAGAAGAAGGTACAGTATTCAAATGATGGTGAATTCAAATATTTCCATACGGTTTGCTGTAGCTTTTTTCTGTCCATATAACTGGTTTCTGGATTCAATCGAAAAGCTAAAGCAATACACTCTTGTCCACGCTTGTCTAGTATCTCAAATCCATCCTGTTGCTCTTTTTCAATTTGAAATGCCATGACAACAAATCCAACAAATACGTTCAGCATTATAAATGTCATGACAAGAAGAAAGGATACTACAAAAAGAATTGATGTTGACCGGCTTATGTCGCTTGCTTGTGATATTATTTGCTGCAAGTCTACTATCCAGTTATCCAATGTTCCTATTGAAAACAATGTCACCATGGCATTCAGGACATTATTGAAATTGTAATCTGCATCTTCAAGTAAGCCTTTAATTTTCGTTCCATTTTGATTACCATCATTATCGAATGTGATTTGAATATGGTTGGGATTCTTTTTTAATTTTCCTGCATAAAGTTTCACGCCTAAACAGAAAGTTGCTCATTATAACAGAAAGTTACATGTCATAACATTATACGGGTAAACCTAGAATACAACCTTTTGGCAAATCATGAAGATCAAACTGACTAGATTTCAACAATCATGATAACAAATCAACCAGGAAGCAAAAACTGATACTGACACAGCCAAACCATGACTAGAGCCAGACGCTAAAAAAACTAACTGAGCTTACTAAGCTTACACGGAAATCAAGCTTATCACAATAAACACTACGGAAGATGAAAACACTAAAATCTAGGAGTTCAGGACCCATGTGCACAAGCGGCTTTCTTACATTCTTCTAGGAGCTAAGCAAGTAATCACCTCACTCTTTCATTTATATGCTCCATTTTGGTCGATTTTCTAAAAAAACACTTTTAAGAACAGATGAAAAGACGAATCGAAGACCGCTCGAGGGTCTTGGAGTCTTTTAAGTCTTTAAGTTTGTCGTTGCTTTCTGTGATCACAGATTAAGACTTTCTTACTCTCTCTCTTCTTTCCTCGAGTCTCGGACCTTATTCTAATTTTTTTTATCGTTTCATTGACGGTGTTCAATGATATAAGTATACTTAAACTTTTGAAGAACTGTTATCATGCACTTCATAACATGACACTGGAAACCTCGGAAAACCCAGTGGATACTTATTAATTATTCTTTTTTTCTTCGTGTTTGCAAACAAACGACCAAAGGTAGGCCTATGGCCCTACAAATAACATAAAGAACATTTAACAAGGATTTCTAGAAATTGCTGACAGAAAAGCAATGCTTGTCAATTTCTTGTAAGTTATAGTACAAATTTCCATGGAAATCGTTTTGCTATAAATGGAAGTTTTTTTTTATTTGTTCACAAAGTGAATTGTTTTATCTGTAGTTCGGGTTCACAAAAGATAAACAGTTCAGTCAGTAGAAGCAGCAGTAATTGGCTGCTGCTGTTACATTTGATTCGCGAAATAAGATGGAAACTGAGGATTTTTAGAATTTTTTGGAATGCTCCCCACTGATTTAAGAAATTTTGAGTGCTCGTGTACCTTAAAACTTACCTTTCGTTACATACATATAACTTAACTCTATTCCTACTTCGCTAGTATCAGCAAATTGAAACAATCTACATACAAAAAATGCAATTATTTGTTAGCTACTAAACTGAATTAGAACATTTTGTACAATTTTTTCGAATAACTCACTATTCCTTTACCTGCATTAAAAAATGGGTTATTAACTTTGAATTATGTAAATAACTTACCAATAACTGCATATATGAAGAGAAGAAATATATAAAGCAGGAAGTAGTTGAAAATTTTTGCAAGCGTTGATACAAGGCAGTTGATGACGTATTGCAGATTTTTTGACATTTTCAAGCCACGAAATACTCTGAGAATTCTGAGAACACGAAGATGCAGAGGAGGATCAATGCTAACAGCATTAAGAATTATATTGGTTAATGAAAGAATAACCACAACGGTATCAATCACGTTTAACTTGTTTCTGAGATAACATGATGGATGTCCCAACAACAGTCCAAATGCTATAATTTTGACAATGATTTCTAACGTGAATACCCCTGAAATCAAAGAAAGTGTGTGATTTATATACTTAAAATTTTTTAACATTTAATCCGCTAACCTGTTCAATTAGAAACATGAATGCACAGTTTTGTTCGTTGACCACGAAGTTCATTATGGGAAAATGTTTGCAGAATTATTCAAATCTGATGGTGCATATAATTCGTATACTGCACTTAGAGTTCAAAACATATCAAAGTTTAAAAAAAAACTGTTGTTCCTCAATAGCTCTCTAGGTGGCACGTGATTATAGTAATAGCTATTCAAACATACATTAGTCGGACGATTGTAGAGGTTTCTTTTAATGTATTCGATGTCATGCATTCCTGCAATCAAGTACGATATGAGGTCCATGTTTAATTTCTGACCCAATATCTCTCATATGCACTGCCAATATGAAAGGTGCTATTACAAAAACAAGAACACAAAAAGAAAGAAAGATAATATTTATGCAATTCTATAGCGAACCCGGGCTAGATTGTGTCGTCTGAAAAGGGGCTATATCTGATGCAGATACAAGTGACATGAAATTTAAACATTCCTACTGGCAACTTAATTTATTTAAACAGAAAAATAAATTTCGGAAAAGAAATACCTTTTTCTTAATTTCTAATGAAAATGTCACAGCGCAGGCTATGCAACATATTATACAGCCTTGCTCGGGTTTGTTGACGTTATTGAATATCTAGCGTCTTAGAAAAGGTATTACCTGTGAAAATGTGGTCACAATATCGCAAACCTTTGGAGAAATTCTTGTCTCTGTTCAATGGGTCTTCAAAGGCAAGCAGTAGCGTGCTTATTATGATGGAACCCAAGCACAAGTTTGGAAACCAAATACTTGTCGCTACTTTGTATAAAATCACTCGAAGTTTATTGGAAGGGGAAAATAGAAACAGTGAAGTATGCTGTGGAATAGGCGTTTCATTAGGTAACGGGGACAGTGGCCGAGTCATGTTTTCCTGTTTCCATGTTTCTATGGAGGTTGTGTAGTAGTTCTCTTCAATTCTGAATAGAGATAACCTTTGCTGGATCATATTAAGAAGTTCTTTGCCCTCTGCTTCATTATCTGGTGGGAATCCAGCCATATTACTATTAGATCTATTATCAAAGTACTTTTCAGTTTCAGTTTTTGTTCCTTTGGTTTCTGCAAAATCGTTCTTTGTCAAAGTGCCATCAACGCCATTGCATGGTTTCGACAACTGCTGATTTCGTTTTGCTGAAGAATCGATTGATTTTTGTCGCTTTACGTTATTGATATCAATTGTTTTACTGTCTTCTGGCTGTGTAGTTAGATGGTCAATAATGATACCAAGGAATATATTCAGAAGTATGAAGTTTCCCAGTATAATAAAGGAGAGGAAATAAAGTAAAGGAACTATTTTTTTAACTGCGTTTTTTTTTTCGTATTTGAATAAAATATTTGCAGTGAATGCCGGCCAGCCTTCGCCAGTCAACAGAACAAAAACCAGCAGCATTGATTTTCCAATGGTTTCGAATGATCCAATTGAAGTTTCAGCATCAGCCGATTGGGTCAAATGTTTGAATAGATGATTTCCTAACAGAGCATAGATGAAAAGGATCAACAGAAGTACGACCAGCAAGCTAAAAATTGTTTTTATGCTTTTGATAAAAGAGTAATACATAGTCAATAAAGATGGCCAAAATTTAGTTATCTGGAATGCTCTTATAAGGGTTAAGCTTCTAATGATGCTTATCCCACTATTTCGTCGCCCACGCAATTTACTGTAGACTACATCAAAAAAAGAAATGAGGATGGTCATTGCATCAAACATCCGAAATTTTTCTTGAATCATTCTTTTTGTTCCGAATCCTTTGATGTTTAAAATAAGCTCGATTGCAAAAAGAACATTGAACAGCGTATTTATGATGTCTAAACAATCCTCTGTTTCTGATGTATTTTTGTTGTGTGATGCAACTTGAAAGGCTGTATTTGTTGCTATCGCAATTAATCCATACCAAAAGTAGAATTTCGAGTGAGTAAGTTTAAAAATAAATTTCCCAATTTTTAAATGTTTTGCTTCTGCTTTCGATTTTTGGAGAACCCCATTGCTCACTTCTGTATCAAGGGGATGACTTTTCGTCCTAACTGAATTTTCAAATGTACCATCCGAAATGTTGTCGTCAACTTCATTCTGAATGTTTCTTGTATCACATTTGATGGACTTTCTTGTGAAGGGAATTCTTTTCCAATATTGAAGAAAACCTATCAAACAGATAAAGCTTTAATATTTGTTAACAAGGTGACTTATAACGAAACAAAATGGCAAAAATACTGATTTACATGTTTCGTCCTGAATCCGTTTTCATAGTTTGTCGAAGAGACGTTTTTGAATCTCTTTGCTTCGATTGTTTCGAGAAGAGCGTTTGCAATTATCAGATTGAGAAATTCCCGCAATCATGCATGCGTATTGCAACCTGGACGGATGTTACGACTTCTCTAAGAGACTTTTGCTCGTATGATGCAAATCATTGAGCAGCACGGGCTCCCAAAACAAATGCGTGACAGACTCCCCAACAATGTTCTCAATATTTGTTTAGCAACCTGCCCTATATAGTTTGGCCGTGCGGTCTAGGGTGCGGACATTGTTAAGTTGGTTGTCTCACCTCGAGACCAAAAAAGAAATTGTTTTCCGTTCTCATTTTTTTTCCATAGCACAGCTGAGAGCCTAATTAAGCTACTATCTCAAGCATCTAAACATGAGCCACATTGATAACAGTTAAAATTCACTGAAGTGGCTATCCTGGGTAAATATTCGTAATTATTATCATGGCATAGCACCACTACATTAGTGAGACTAATGCACAGCAAATCCATCCCAGTATAATTAATACTAGTAATTTATTTTTATTGCGAAAAACAATTGAACGATTCCATATCCACTGGAACTGAATCATGTAGTGGTAACTGTTTAAAAAAATGTTCGAACTGCGGGCTAAAGGCTGGTTAGCTATAACTTACTTTGTGACTTTTGACAAATCCAGACAATAACCTTATGATTTGTGTTTTGTTGCCTAGCGACAACATCTTTCGTCTTCATGTACTGGTTTGTCAAAACACCCAACAGCAAATCCAGACTGAAGTAAGATCCAAGAAAGATAAGGGATACAAAGTATATCGAATGCCACTTTGAACCAACTGCATCAATAAGCTGTAAAGATATCCAGTTTGCTTATTAACAAAATCGTCTAACTGAAAGAAAAATGCAATTTCGCACTCTTTCTTTACTGACTCGGTTTATATAGTTCACTTACGTCTCCGTGCGACGGGATGAAATGCAATTCTAACGGAACACAAAAACTTATATTACCTCTAATATATTCTAAGCTTCCGGTATCCCGGCTTGTGTTGTCCTTTCCCTAGGCATGGTTTATAGGTCGCATTTCTGCCGCGTGGAATTAAATTCAAATCTGATTCGACAGTAATGCGGCAAAATGCGACAGTGGATTTTAAGGTCAAAAAACGTCGGTCGCATCAAGTCAAATTTAACGCCATTCACTTTCACGCTTTTTCCACTTGTTGTACTGCTTTGTTGTGTTGGCACCCTTACTGTAAAATTTTCTAAACTCGAACAAAGTGTGCTACCTACTGCTGTTATTGCTGCTAATAACACAACATTTAAAACATGAATTCAGAAGTTTTCAAAAACGACGACGTGGAGTATCTTTCAGAGAACGAAGAAGAAGAAAAAATAGTTTAAGTGGAGAAGAAGAGAGTGATTCAAGTGTTCAAGACGATGACGCTCTCTTAAAAGTGATTAGGCCTAAGGCAAAATTGAATGTGTAGTGGAAAAGATCTGGTCGCAAGTCATTGTGGCATGAAGAAATAATGAATGATTTGGTTGTTGTTGTTTGCGAAGACGAATATCTCAGCAAAATCATATTCACGAACAACAAGAACACGAAAAACGCCGAAGTTTGCAACAAGGTTGTACGCCACCTTTCAGCAAGATGCAAAAAAGGAGGTAAAACTACAGACAAGGACCAAATCGAAAGCCTTGGTTAAAATTTGCAAGAAAGCCTCCTTCACCAAAACAACTGCCTCTGGAATCGAGGATTTCATTCAAAAGCAAGGGTTTGGAAATTGGTTTGGTCAGCTTTTCTCATACATTTAGAGCAGGGAATTTGCCCAACCAGAGCAGGCATCTGAACCAAGCTTCTCAAGCTCTACAACAACCACCACAGCAACAAATGATAGAGAAAGTGGGGATGAGGACACTCAAACTCGACCTTCATTATATGTTCCTCAAAAGAAAAGAAAAACTGGAGAATAAAACAGCTTGCTTGCTGATACAGTACTTTGACAAGTTGCTTGAACAATGGAAATGATAAATATTTTTCGAGAGGAGAATGAGCAATTAAGGCATCATGAGGAAAAAATGATGCAAATGCAGATGCAGATGATGCAAATGGTGAATGGGCAAAACGCACCTATTGCTGCATCTTCACCCACTTATCAGCGGCAGAACATCAATCAAAGAAGAGAGTACCAGCAGTCATTGCAGCAGTCCTTGGAGTGGGTGGACCAAGTGTGCATCCACAAGCTAATTTTATGCAGAATCTAGATGCAACACTTAAAGAGAAAAAGGCTGCCGAACAAAGTGATTTTCGCTGCAACTTTCATCAGCATCACCAATTGTGAATGTTTCTTCTTCTCTTTTCTTTTCTTGTTGACACCAATTTGGCCAATGAATTTGAACGAATTTAAAAATAACAGCTTTGAAGATCAAAGACACGGCGCCATTTTTTACAATAACATTATTTTGACGCATGCGTTCTTCGTCGCAAATAGAAGAAACAACCACTAATCTACGGACCATGTTCTGAACAATTTAATTCGACGCGACGAAAATGCGACCCTTTAAATCTAAGTTGCATTTGTGCCGCTTTATGCGACACGCCTGGTGATCTACTGCCGCATATAATCATCTAATGCGACAACGGATTTAAACGTATCTTTTGGGCTGCTTGATTTGATTCGACGCGGCAGAAATGCGACCTTAACCAGGCCTAAAAAAATTTTGCTTGTTTCTCTACCAATGCAAGTTCAGGTAAGAATGTAATAATGATAATTAAAGAAATAGTTTAATAATGTAATGTAATAATGTAATAATGTAATAATGATAATTACAGAATTCATCCAATAAATATCAAATGAATTAATTACAAAATTTAAAGTGGGAGGAAAGAGAAAATGCAAGCTATTAAAAAACATGACATCTGTTACCGTTCAATCTACCTGGTAATAAATGAAGACCCAGTCCTCAAGTGTTATAATTTGCAAGACTACAAAGAGAGAATATCCAATGTTGTCAAACGAACTTATGCCATAATTAGGTCCTGACCAGTTACCAATGCATTGACCTCCGGTGCCACAAAGTGTATCATTCTCTGCACTGCAAACACGTAGTGGGTTGGACAGAGTTTGAGCTTCAATTTCATAGCAAGCGTGATGAAGCTTACCTACAAAAATGTTGATTTGGATTATATTTACTGAATTAAAAAGCTATTTGATGTTTACTTCAAAAGACAGCTCGTGTCACTTTATGCATAGATTTCTGAAATTATATACTTACCAATCATACCCCCAAGAAAGAGTCAAAAATACAATAACCATTAACTTTTAATGGATAGTTCGATGTTTTTTCTATTCAGCGACCGCCAAGCTCGAGAAGGGGAGGGACTAAAGCCCCTCCAATTTTTTGAAAATACATTTTTTAAAACATTTAATTCAATTAAATCATAAAACATCAAATTTAATTATTCTTAATGCATGTGATGCGAAAATGTTTGATTCACTCAATTTATGAAAGAAACATGTCGATAAATGTGGTGAGCTTCATATTTTGCATCTAGGAGCTACTTTGCTTTAA
>WUAR02001128.1:0-23234 GCA_015164055.2 Chrysaora achlyos
CGTCTAAAGCCCCAGGAAAAGATGCCGCCGAGGTTTAACATCAGAGGCATGTCTGTAGCTGTGAGGGTTTTGGGACATGAAATCAGACATTTTACTCACAAAACAACCGGGAAAGATTTAGCAAATCTAAGACATTCATGTCCGCAGTTATTGAAAAAAATTGGACAAGTGGCAAAAGAGAGTAAACTTTCGTTTTCTGCGTTTCCAAATTTCGAGTTTCCAAACAGTAATTTGAATGAAGTGGACTTTAATGGAAATTATGTAATGCAGTATTTGGATTCAGTTCGTTTCTCAAAGAACCCAAAATATCCAACTGATTTAGAATCAACAGATCGGAATCAGATCGATATTGAATCAGACAACTCAATTTATTCCTGGAAAAAACACAGGATTACTGAACACGAATTTGAAAGGTAGAGAATTTGTTCTACACAAAGCAATTTTAAGTGATTCTGGTGGCAGGGCTGGGGCAACAGTTTTAAACAGGATAAATGTTCAGTTTCTGAATTATACATTTGCTGAAGGAAAGTTTTTGAAATAAATGTTGACGGAACTGCACTGGATGAGTTCACAGAGTTAGCTTAAGGCTTTGCTAAAGTAAAAGTGGATTGTCTTTCATTTGGTTGTACAGTCACACCCCTCCTTTATAGCATTTTGACTCCTTTCTAGCACCATCCCTCATTAATAGCACCACCCCTCCTTTCTAACATGATGATCCTTTACAGTACCACACCCCCTTCATAAAACCACACCCCTTTCATAGAACCACACCCCATTTTACCACCACAGGTGCTAATTCAACACATTTATTTTTTATATAGTTTTATTTAGATTACACACCCACAAGGCTTATTGTTCATTAAGGCTAACTGAGCCAACATTGCATATGGAACCAATCTTGATTTCTTGGCTCTTTACAACGAGTTCCTGGTGGTCAAGATGTTTTTGTGTAACAGAAGCGCAGTGTTTTCAGGATTTCTAGGTGGCTCAAGTGCCACACCTTACATCATTGCTATAGATTCCTTGCTTGAATAACCACCATAATGCCACCTGTACACTACCATAATCCTGTAATTAAACTGAAACCATTCATTGTGTTACAATTTCATGCTAGTTTGTATTTTCTTAGGTGTATATAATTTCTGTTATTCTGTTGTTTTTTTGCTGAGCATTTGCTAAATCCAACATCCCTCCATTGATATATGTTTCAGTCCCTGGTAGTTGGCTTGGGATATATGTAAACTCTTGCGTCCTTTTGGAATTCTCTTGTTTATTCCACCTCCTACTCAATGTCTTGTTGTTATGCTATTCAATTTACTATACTTTTTCAAAGGCTCAAATCGCTGTTTAGTACGACTAAAAACTTATTTGAAAATTTGGACAAGGAAAAGGCAGAAAAAGAAAAAAGTACAGATGATTGGAACCTTTATATGAAAATGGAAAGCTTCAAAGTCTGGAGGAAAAAGCTTAAAAATGGTGGACCATATGTCTTTAGAAGTGAGTAAATACATGTGCATAGTTCTGTCTTTTGGTATGCAGTGTTTTAATGCCAGTGATTAAATATGTTTGAAAATGAATGCAATATTTATGAAGTATAACATTATTTTATTTTATTTTGTTCAGTTCATGGCGCATATGATGATATAACAGCAAAGTCATTCTTTCAGACACAGGTAAATCTTAATTTATTGATACTGCTAGCCTTTTAAAATGGGAAACAAATCTTCATTCATTCACTCGACATCCCATTGACAACTGGCTTAATTTGGGATAGTTTATAAGGTCTCATTCACCCAAAAGCAATTTAGCAATTGCTATGCCAAGTTGACCTATCTGCTGGCACTGACGGTAGTTGAGGCCATAGGGTTGTCCCATTTTCACGAATAGGGACTGCCATTATGCGTGTTAATCCAAGTCAAAGCGAGCCAGGTGCTTGCTTTTACCAAAATATTTTTGTACATTTTATCTGGGGGGGGGGGGGAACCACAGACTAAAAGCACAAAGGGAATTTTCAAGCCACTACACTACGCAGCTGTCTAAAGATTTGCACATCTTGAGTTGCTACAACTCTATGACTAAACATTGTAGATTTGATGCAATTTACTAAATTTAAGAAATAACTTTTTTAGCGGCAACTTAGTTATTCATTACTTTCACTTTTGTTAATCACTAACTGATTGTTTTAGTCCCAATTTTTTCTTTTGACAGAATGATATAGAATATCGGTCTTTATGGGACTCCTATGCGTTGACCATGAAAGTTGTTGCTGATGATTCTGCGAGTGACTGTGAAGTTGTACGGTGGACAACAAAGTGTCCCGTGAGTAATTTCAGTTTATTTAAAGTCTACTGCATGTTTTGCACCATATTTCCTTCAATTCTAGATGGTGGTGTAGCTTAGTGGTTAGGGCTGGGTTTCATATTCCATGGGCTCAGCCTGTGTGGGTTCGAAATCGCTGTCTTCGGAATCATGAACTGCAAGCCAACAGTCAACTCAGCTGTCCATCCTTCTAGGGTTGGTAAATGAGTACCCAGGGTATTTGTTCTAGAATATCAGTCTGGGGGCACAAGCTGCAGATCCACATCTGCTGTATAGCTGCCAAAAACTCCAACATGCTTTAACAAATAATATTGCTTGCTTGTTTGCTTGTTCAATCGATTCTTGAAGAAAATCGAGAGCAGTAAGTAACTCGGGCAGTTTAAAAATAGATCAAGCGATGTGTAGATGACTTTCATTCAGATTGCCCATGTGAAATACCAAGCAATAAAATGTAGGCAAAAACAAAATGCAGCCACTGATGTCATGCAATTATATATTCTTACTCTAATTGATCAGAATTTGATTGGTTAAAGAGATAAATAAGGCTCTTTATTGATGTCATTTCCCTTAAATACACAAGTCTCAATGCAAATAATTCTTGCCAAAATATAGCTTCCTCGTAGAATAACGACAATATTTTCAAAAATGTAACAATGATCTTCTCTTTGTAGTACCCAATGAATAGCAGGGAATATTTGTTTGTAAGAAATTCAAAGGTTTGTCGATGTTATTTTCTATGTTGAAAGAAATAAATTTATCTTTATGTCTAGCATAGTTGAAATGAAAATTGGAGTTGCCTACATTTGTCTTCTGTTTGTTCATTTGCATATTGCTGTGATCAATTTTTATTATATGTTTTTGCATCCATCATTATTGTTAAATCATTTCAGACAGTTATTAATCTGCAAACTTGATTGATTTCAGATATATGAAGAAGAAAATGTTGCTGTTTTGGTCTCCAGGTATGGTTTCAGAATTTTTATGTCAGATTGGTCTCTCATGAACACCAAAAAACCATTGAGTTATTTGTTATTTAATCTGTTTTGTAAAGGGGAAGTTGAATCTGATTTTGTATCGCACACTCCCGTTCATAACTAACTTAAACAAAATAGAATAATCATGATTCAGCAAACAAAATAGTACATTAATATGACAATATGTTGCAAAATGTTAAGCTTTTGTGGCATAGCTACCCCAAGCATTGCAGCAAGGTTGTTGTTGATGTTGATAAGCATGTATACTTCATTATTCGTTATCTTTACAAGATATGGGTTTTTGGACAGGGCGTAGAGGGGCCAATGAACAGCTAATGGCTAATCTGAGCAGTGTGAATCTAGTATGATTTCTTCTTGGATATGCCTGGTATTAAAAAGAGCTCACAATTTCTCTCCTTGCTTTGAATGGAAGCTCAAACTCTCACATCTTGGGTTGTTTGTGCTAGGGTACATGGCCATCATATTCCTGCAGTAATGTGAGAGTGGTTGAGTTTTAAAGTCAATCAATAGTGCAATTTAAAATTGGTTGAGCACTGACTTATTGACAATCAATTTTGTTGTTATTTATAGGGCAACAGAACATCCAGACTTTCCCGAAACAAAAGATTTTGTAAGAGTTAAAGCATACGAGTCTCAAATGGCTATTCGACCGTATAAAGAATTTGACAAGGTATGATCAATTATGATAACGAAGAGCTTTAGTCTATGGCCTTGCTGTTTTTGAAAAATAGTCAAGCAGCTTTCAGTCATTATAAATTTCCTCTTTGCGTTTTTCTAGGTTTAATGTAACTTATTATCAAATGCCTGAGGAAATTGACAGTTGAAATCAGCAAATTGTTAAACTCACAAATTTTTAAGAACTTTTTCCCTTAAATTGATTTTTATACTTATAGAGATATGTATAATTAAGTCTACTTGACAGATCTAAGGACTTATTTCATAGTAGTTTATTTTAGTTTGATCTTGTTATCACTTTATATCAAAGATTTCTGTATCTAATTTGATTTTGTTCCCTAGAATGGAATGGAATTTGTGCTTGTTTATTGTGATGACCCACAAACGTATTTACCTTCTTATTTGGTCGATATGATAACAAGTTCTGGTAAGTATGCATGTGTGTTGCAAATATCTTTGCCTAAAAATCTTAAATCCCACAATATTTCAAGAAATAGTCATTTTTACGTTGAATTAAGAGCTGGTGGAAGAGCGGGTCTTGGAAGGACGCTGTTGCGTTGTCATATAAAAAATAAGTTCTTTTTGCTGAGTTTGGCGACTCATTCTGGCACAAAGTTCATCTTGAAGTTACCGTGGGACATACCACTTCTTAGAAAGCCATCTTTTTCTGTCGAATGCTTACTCTGATCGTTGATTCGAATATGTTTTCTTGGTGACCGGATTCAACCGTAATTTCCTTTTTGGTATGCTATGGTGCATAACTCTTAGATCATTAACTGACATCAACTGAGAGATATAAGAAAACTGCTCGTTATGGAAATGTGTGCCAAATTTTTAATAAACTTCAACATATCCTTAAATGTCAGACACCTGGATTTACAGTTTTAAGGGATGAGTGTCTTGAATATGCCGGAAATATTCTTATTTGCCCCCAGAATACAAGTCACACTAACTTAACACCCATTTCAAGTGCCTGATTAATAAATCGCTTAAAAGAGATTGCCCCCTGGTTCCACCAAATGCATCGACAATACTCATACTTGATAACATATACAAGTTTTGTTTTTATTTCATTCACCAGTTTGTTTGTTTACCTTTTTGAATAGCCAATCAACGTGCAGCATTTATGACCTCGTGATAAAACCAATGTAGCTTGCTTGGATGATGTCAAATGTAAATAACGTTACAGCTCGGTAAAATACAAATTTGCCTACGTTGTACTGGACACCTTTCTAATTTTGTCTGATTTCGCCCAACAGGAATTACAGAAATGATGTCGCGACTCCACAGTGCAGCTAAAAACCTCAACGAAGTCAAGAAAAATCGTTATGCAGAAGATAGTTGATCAAAATTGATTGCTGCTTGAGAATTCCCAGTTTTTGCAACTGTCCGTAAGTAGTAATACAACACAGACATGTGCGTCGTTGGTGTACCACTAAGAAAGTATCAAAACATCCGTTGCAGCACCCTTGGATTGTTGTAACTTTAAATTAATATCATATTGATTTATGAGAAAAGTTATTGTTATCACTAGCAAGTAGCTAAGACTTATTTCTAATTCTCTACTGATTTCAAAAGGTCCTCTCTCTATTAAAACCCAATCTTTAATAAGCCAGCCACTTTTCTTCTGAAAGCAAAATTTTAAAAAAACCTTCGCTATGCCCTCAACAGGGTCTTAAATTTTAAAGTTTTTATTGGATTTTGAAGCAAACAATTTAAAAAACAACAAGAATTCTATAGCCACGAGGTTGCAATTTTAATAAACCCCCACATTGATACGCGCCCCCGCTCTGATAGGCCCCTCGCTTATAAGCCCTCATTCTCATAAGCCCCCATTCTACTAAGTTCCCTCTCTTACACTTCCTTCTTGTACCTCTTAAATGAAACAATGCCTCGGTTTTGTTTCAGAGATTTTAACGTAAATAATTAAGCAAACTGTTGAGTTATATAGGCCACTACGTGGTTCCAGATGCAGGCTAACTTGAGTTTAACATCCAAGTGTGGTTTTGTGATTTTTGTAGTTGTGATGGTTGTTTCGTTGAGTGAAATGGAAAGTTGTCTTTCTACCGGTTTCTATTCTTAATGCTTGAATTAATCCTTGCCAGCAATGCTAAAGAAACATCTTACAACACCCAACGCACCTGAACGATTTCCATAACAGATAATAAAAAATCACCCTAACATTTCTAGAGTTGGTACTTTGCAAATGTCTGTTTAATTTTCTTAAAATCATTCCCGAAAAGCAAAAAAAATATGTTGATTTGCTAATTTTGCCAGGGTCTATAGAGGTTTCTGCCCAGTGTTGCTAGAATTGAAACTTAATATGACTTAATAAACAAAATATGCCAATTTATGAAAAACTTATGCCAAAGCAAAAATCCTCCGCAGAGGCATTGTACTGCTGCGAAAGAGGTTATGGAAGAAACCAGTTGGTGCTATAGCTGCTTCTCGAGACACTGTACCAAAGAATGCTGCTTTCTATCTCTGGCGTGATACATCATTTTATACGTCCGTGATCATGAGGACCTTGTATCAAACATCAGAACTTTCTTCAAGGTATGCAAATGACAAACAAGCCTTCCCAATTCACCAGGTTGCTGTAGAGGACTTTTCCTTGAACCAGCAAACGTGTTTGCGAGAGCTTCTGAAATGGGCGTGGCAAACATGCACTTTCTTTATCTTCATTGCTGAACTTGAAAAGCTGGCCGTATGCTTCACGTCGTAAAATGCCTTTTGAAAACCACTTGGGGATTTTCGGTTAGACGTGGTTTGACCTGGGTTAATGTCGTTTCGGCTCTACAATGCACTGATCGTTCCCATCGCCACATATGCATCTGAAGCTTGGACGCTGAAGGTAGAAGATACCAGAAAATTAAGTGTATTTGAAAACGATTGTCTTCGATTAACAGATATCAGAAAACAGCTTGGTATAAAAAGTCAAATAACAGATGTTGTGAAGAGGAGAAGGTTAAATTGGTTTGGACATGTTATAAGAAGAGGTGAATCAAGTTATGTCTACAGAGTGCACAAAGAAGACTTTCCAGGGAAAAGACCAAAAGGAAGACCACCGAAACGTTGGGTTGATCAAATCCGTAGTGAGACAAACCTACCTTTTTTAACTCTGGAACGTATGGCAAAGGATCGGAAAGAATGGAAGACCCTTGTGGACAAGGAATGCGCAAAGATCCCTGGTGGATTATGCAATTAACGTATCGTAACGTAATGTCTTCAAGAAGAAACTGCCTTGTTTGCGTGCAGGCTTGGCTCTGGGTTTACAGAATCCGGTTTTGCTACGCTCACTTTACCTCGTGCGAGTCTTAGGACGTCCTTGCAATAACTCGCACGAATTTGTACTTTCTTGAAACCTTGACGCTGGTTTGTTGTTTCCCACACCCCGCATCCCTGTTTTTTTTTGCTGTTTCTGTTTTTTTTTGTGTCCTTTCATCTCTCTCTTCTGCCTATTCCCATCTTTTTTTCAACTAGTTGTTGGAGTGGTGCATTGCCGTGCAGAAATTGGTTTCCTTGTAATCGCCTGCCTAAGTCCTATCTTGTGTAGGCAAAATGTCAAGGGCATTTTATGGTGATGCATAAAAAGCTCAGTTCTTCCTGCGTATTACAGTTTTTGGAATGGGGCATTAGGCTGAGTATATCAATGCATGTAGCAGAGGAGCGAGACTGCGAATCATATAATAAGTCTTGATAGCCAAAGCTTAACAGGAGTCGTACAGAAATACAGAAAGTGATACATCTCTAATAAATAAAGAAGATGGACACCTTTGGCTAATACTAGCGATTTTCAAGACTAACACATCACCTAAGCCTAAAATTTAGCAAGACATACGAAATATTAGCTCTATGGATTTCAGCAATAGAGTAATTATCCCGGATCACATGTAATTGCGAGTTGATCACATGTTATGGCGAGTTGATCACATGCTATGGCAAGTTGATCACATGTTATGTTGAGTTGCATTTATTCCTCACACAAATAAGTTCTTCAACAATGCTTCCGTCAGCTACTTTGACACTGTACTCAGGTGGATAATATGCAGCACCCATATGGATACGTGTGTTTCTTTCTATCATTTCAGATGCGACAGTTCGCCTTGCTGAACAATGAAATTCGTTGGCTCCACATCCGTTTAAGATGCGTTCTAAGTTTCTGGAGTTAATCCCACCACCTTTAAGAAAGGGAAAAGGAAAAATGAATAAATAAACAGACAATGAACGACAAAGCTATGGCCTAAGCTATGGCGTGCTTTTCTACAGAGAATTAGAAACAGGCCTACATAAAACACAGGAAACTGCAGTACAAGGACTATAGATTCAGATTCACAACATCATCATCTCCATCACCCTGATCATGAAGTTACACTAGTGAATAACTTGCCGAGTAACAGATATAATGGGGAAGCCTGCCCCCTTTTGCCTCCCTTTAAACCCTCAATGAGCGGGATATACTAGTTTACACCTTAGGAAAGAAATATCTTTTCGTAAGATCAAAAAAAGACGACTTAGATCTGACACCTACCTGGCACAATAGTTATTCTGCCTTTAGCCTAAAAAGAAAAATAACAAATAATTATGTGATAAAAAGCACTGAGGTTAAGCCCAGTAGGCCTGATTATAACTCACCTACCTATATTGATAAAAGTTTCAGAATGACTTAACACGTCACAATATTACTGATTGTTACTTGTGAGCTTAGCTCAGCCAGCGATAGTTTTTCAAGGGTAAAATGCTAAATACACTGAAACAGCGTGTTTGTTGATTGTTGATTGGCATACACACTTGTAATCTTTGCAAGGTGGGCGCTTATGCGCTTACGCAGAGGGAACCCTGAATAACCTAGGGTTTATTTACACAGTGATGCCAAGTCCTTCATCTTGATGCGATCCACATCACATTATTCCTTTTAACCCGTCATTGCAGAGAGCTGTCATACCTCTCCACGCTCTTTAACTGGTTTGGACTAAGAATTTTACTCAGAACCCACGCATCTGGGGTTTTGCATGCAACCACTCTGCAATCCCAAAAGTATATGTCTAAATAGCACGGAAATAACTCTTAACAGTTAACACACAAGTACCTTACCTTTTTGATCAATTCTGTGAGTGTATCCAGTCCTTCTAAAGCTGTCTGCTCCAAGCCACTCGTCAATATTCTTTTACAACCAATGATAATTACGTTTTCCAGTGCGGTCGAATAATCTTTCACCATATCAAATGCTAAGAAAGACAAGCGAACGAAATCTTAACATTTTTTGTTTGGTCAAAACTGGGGAAACCTAATTGTCCCCAGCCTAGCTATGCATAAAAACACATAGAGGACAGAATTCCTAGAAATTAAACATTTCCAACCCGTTCCATGTTTGTTGATGCACTACCGTTTTTTAGTCTTATATGTCCGAAGACACGACAAAAGTTCATTGGTTGGTTGGTTATTAGTTGGTTGCCAAAATAATGATTCAATAAAAATATGAAAGGTTCCAAGACCCATAAATCCCTGTTTATTTCTTGCTACATTGCATTATGTATAATCTATGTTCATTTTTAAGTTGATCGTACGCCTTCTCAAATTCACGACTTTTAAACAGCTAATAACTTCGCTTGTACAATTGTTTCATTCGCCGACGATCCTTTTCAAGAAGAAATTTCAGAAATTGAGATGCTTCGGTCCTCTTATATTGCCATGTCCTCTTCTTGTTTTAATTTAATGAATAAAGAGGCATCAGCAACCATGTGAGGTGATAATTAATTGAACTAAATGATGTCTTGTTAACAATTCGTTCTTTTGAGTCTCTTATATTTTGCACAGATGTAAATTAATCGTAACGTAACGTTTAATGTCTCATTCATCATACCATGACCGTTTTATGAATTACTTTAAAAAGTACATATACTGTACTGTACCTTGTTGAACAAGCATTCGGTTTTAGAGAGAGGGACGGGAACGTTTTACGAGCGTTTGAGTTACACCTCTTCTTGAATAGCTTTGGTTTGTGTCCTCTTTTATTGCTTTGCTTTTTTTATTCAAAGAGCAAGGACGGATCAGTATCCATAAAACCCGTAAGTTTATTATCAACAAAAACACCAAGGTCCTTTACATCTGCTGCTATTGATGTTAAGGACCTTGGTGTTTTGGTGTTTGCGTTCTTCAAAATTTAGAGGTTTCAATCACAAATTTTATTCAGTCGATCAATCCATGGTTAATCAATGAATTGTAATCAATCAATTAGTAATGCAACCAAGTAATCTATCAACTCAATGATTAACTCAAGATTAAAATACAAGATGAAAAAATAAACACACCTCTGTGAAATGTCACTGGACTTGGGGTTGCCAGATCTGAAAAATTAAAGCATAACAGTTTGACGTCTTCTTGCATATTTTCATTTCAATGAAACAATGCTATTAATCATGCCTATTGGAATGATCAAAAATGTCTGCTTGACATCTACTTTTACAAAATGCAACCAAATCTCTAACAAATAACAGATGGAACCTGTTAATATTTACAAAATCATACCTACAAGCTCTTCGCACCGTGCCACATCAATTTGTGCATTCCTATACAGACAAAAAGAGGATATACAGCTCTCTACTGGGGAACTAAACTTGTGCAGAAGCAAATGTTATCATATTCATGTAAACATGTTGAGTTCTTCTTGCTTGCTATCAGGGTAAAAGATAGGAGCCAAGGCAAGGGGATATAAGGAATTGCAAGGGTGCAAGGACTCAATTCCAGGGGCTATAGCAAGCTCTTACAAGAAAAAAGTTCATGTAATGTAATCAAATTATTGGAAATTCTGATGTAGGAAGCAAATTTTGTTGGGGGAAAAGTAGGTTATCTGGCCATTTACTTTGGCAAGCGAGTCAATCTACTTCCAAGAAGTCAGCTGACTGGGCTCACTTTTAAAACATTTCTAAAATCCACTACAACCAAGAGCTTTTCCTTCAACTAGCTAGTTTAAGGTCAAGTCAGACCAAGTAAGATTACTTGGCCAGCTCACTGTACTACAAAATCAGTCTAGAGTAAATTAAGACCAAGTTGGATAAGGTTATAAAAATTTCAGCAAGGAGATACCTTTCTTACTTTGTGAGAATTCCAAAGACATATCCATCAGCTCCATATTCCTTGAAAATCTCAATTTCTTTTTTCATAACTGCAAATTCTTCATCAGAGTAAAGAAAGTCACCTCCTCTTGGTCTTATCATAACAAACACAGGAATGTTAACTTTTTCCTTCAGAACTTTAAAGACACCTATAGTAGAGAAACAACTGAGTTATGCTTATGAAAAAAAATTAATCAATCATTAAAATAGATCTAAAACAAAGGATGATAAAAATGTTTCTTTTTAGCTTCAAATCAAGCCACAAAATAGTGTAATGCTAAACTTTGTTATTCTATAAATGAAGTAAATGACATGAACGTTTTATTACCAAGACTTGGCGTTGTCCCTCCTTCTGCAAGGTTACTACAAAGCTCTAATCTGGTAGCACCTGGAAAAAAACAGAACATGCAGAAGTTTAATTAACGATAATGAAGCTCTCATAACAAAGATGCAGCTGCTGAAAGTTGATATTCCCAAAAGCAAAATGAGAAATTCCTAAGAAAGAGTTGGAGTTAGGGCAATTTACACTAACCCCAACAGTTTCCAGATTTAAGGGTTATGGTATTCCTGATATAGGATAATATTGCAATTGATTGCTTGAAAGATCAGCTATCACCCATTGGTCAGAGCGACTGTCAGGATTTCCTTTTTAATAAAGAAATCAGGGATGGCACTGTTTGAGTGTTCGCTGTGATGCATGGCTGGCAGGTAGGTGCCCCCTCGTAGCTGCAGTGCTTCCTCCCCCAATTCAATTCAGTTATCTGTATTTTATTTCATGCAATAGGGTATGAGTGGTATTTTTCTACAATTTTTGTTTGCATTTAAAATTTTTTTTTTTTTTTTACATTCTTTATTTTTAGTTGGTGGCTGGTTGGGAGTGGGTTAGCTAATTTAAACCAACTGAATTAAATGCTAAGTATGGTTGACATAAAAAATTTGCCCCCACAGGCCAGTCCCCTTTGCTGAAAGAGATCGTTCTTCTTTTTACCTCCATTTTCTGCTTCTGTTCCAGACCTAACGCTATCTATGCATACCTCCATAACTTTGTTGAAATACGGCAAGGAAACAACTAAAGTAGAAGTAAGGCCAAGACAGACAAACATACTGTTGTCTTTGGTCCTTGTCTCCCTGTTTCTCCGTGTCTCCCTGTGTTCAGCCTCCTTTGCGAGATTCTTTCAGCATCTAAAAAGAGGCGGTAAATGAGCAGTGAAAAATAATGGCTGTCTGTTTCTATCTCAACAAAGAAACATAAACAAGGTATTAAACCGTTTGTATTATGATTAAAGTAATTATAAAACAGCTTTTGAATAATTATACAACGATATAGCTGTTACTGTATAGCCATCACTAATTGAGCTACAGAATGAACTAAGCTTTAGCCATCATATTTGATATGATGTTAACAAAGTTGGGTTGGTGGGATGGGACAGGGACATTGTCTCACTCAGGCTCCTCTGTGTGCCTATGTCCCTTTTGTCTAATCATGGGACATTAAAGGACCACTGGCCTGGGGAAGGTGCTCTTGGCAGCCACACTACTGCAAATGCCAGCACAGAGTTTAGCTTAGCGTAATAGTTGCTAATTGCTTTTGAGTGAAAAAGACCTCAGAAATTATTGACTTGTCAGCCAAGAATCAATTTGTCAATCAATATTTTTGTTTTTTTTTGGCTATAAAGACAAATGGAGGATTTTAAAAGTTTCATGCTTTTCAACACATCAAACCCCTGAAAATGTTCTATTCTGTGTTGTTTAGCACTGGAAAGAATTGTCACCACAGGAGTAAAAGGGTTAAAGAATTGTTTCTAGGATTAACATTTCAAAAATTTTATGTGTTGGGAAGGGGTTCAATTTTTAAAAATTGTTTATCCCTTCCATAGGAAACGCTTTAGACAAAATTGTCACAGCATGGATAGTAGAATGTTCCATAATTTGTCAAGTCTGGCCGCAGATATCAGCTTTTGCTTACAAAACATTCTTTCATGCCAGTCAATGAAAGAATTACTTCCAATTTTCAAGGTGTGTGTTAATTTCTTCATAACTTAAGATGTGTAAACTCGGCTAATTATAAACAAAATTTTCATGTCATCAAAAGTTTTAATCTAGTAATCTCTAAATGTATTAAAGTATTAAATAAACTTGTCTACCATTATCTCTATTATTCTTTCATTCTTCTCTTAATCAAACAACTGAGATAAACAATTTATAGTCATTATCGTACTTTGTCAAAATAATCACCAATTTGAGCCTCTCATTTAATATTTCTCCATTGATAAATGACTTGCCTTTTAATGAGCAAGATCTGACAGCTTATCAATACATTTATTCTACTCTTTAGGATTTTACGGTGAAGTTGCTGCAGTTCTCATCTGTAATTAAACAGATTAAAAAGGTAATTTTATTTTTGTATTCTGAGTTTGTCTGGATCATTGATTAATCTTTGAATAATCAAAGTATATTTGATTATTTAATTCTTCTTATTCTACAATCCACTTTCTTTCTACAGTGAAAATCTCTTCTTGACCTGGTCAATCATACTGTTTGTCTATAAACGTATTAACTTTCTTGAGTATTTGCTTAGAAACATGTAACTGTTGTCTCATTTTGTCTTGATAGAGTTTGAATAAAGTTTAAATAAAATGAATTTATCTTTATATCTTTTTGTTTAAAAGAAAGCTAGAAATGAATTAGAAAGAGAGAGCATAGTTTTGCTGTTACAATCCTTGAAGCAGGACATTTCCGAGCTTTCCAGTGCATGCCAAGGATGCTTGAAGGCAACAAGAAATTCCGCCAGAAAGGTGAGGGTTTAAGAGTTTCCTGCTGCTAATACTAAACCTTGTGAGGTTCAATTATTTGAATTTATAAATATTTAACTAAATGTTAGATAAAAAAACTGAGCTATCTCTAAATGTCGTCACGAAAACAAAATCTATTTATTAAATATTAAGAATAATCAGTCGTAACAATCGAACTCTACAGGCATTCAATTATCCAACCGCAATTCAACATCTAATAATAGGGATATCCTCACTCTAGTATTTATTGCTGTCTGATGAATGCATAAAGCATGAAACTTTAAGTCACAGCACAAACTTGTTTTTCTTGTCTAATTATCTAAATATTTAACAATAAGTATTTATAAGTATTTAACTTTAATTTAACTAGTTCCATTCACTTCTAGAGGCAGCAAGAAGAAGTTGTTAATAGAATACAATTTTCAATTAATGAATCATTGAAGATTGTAAAAAGAATTCATCAATCAGAAGATGTGAAATTGAAAAATCCAAATAGGGTGCACAATAAAAGAAGAATCCGGGAAAATAGCTTTTCAAAAACTGTTCCAAGAGATGACTTCTCAGTATATTCAAGTACTAGTTCTTTGTTACATGGTAATAAAGAACTCCTTTATGATGATCAATCATTAGTTGATCAGAATGAGGTAGTAGCCATGGAACTTCGATCAGTTAAAATGAAGAGCTGCAAAGTTAAAAAGAACGCTGGATTGCTTATAGATAATCTGTCAGCAGAAAAGAAGGTTGGTCTCCTGTTTTACTCAGTTTGCTAAGTTATTTGTTAAGCTAAAAACTTCTTCTTATGTTTTATCATAACATCTTCTTCTTCTCTTTTTTGTCTTCTTAATGTTCTTCTTCTTCTACTCTAGATTTTGATCTTGGTCTTTCTTCTTCTTCATCTTCTTCATCTTCTTTCTCTATTCTTATTTTCTGTTCCTTTTTTTCTGCATCTTCGCATTTTTTTTATTTTCTTCTTTCAATTTACTTCTACATCTTTACCTTCTTCTTCTACTCCTCTTTTTTTCTTTTTCTTTTTCTTTCTACCTATTTTCAACATCCTTTTCATAACCTTGAAGTCTGCCTCTTTTTGCCTTCTATTCTTCTCATATATCATCATCTTCTTCTCTAACTTCTGTATCATTTTCTTTATGTATTTTTATTAGATTGCAAGCAAGACTGCTTTTTCTATTAACCAATCTAAGATTTGCCAATTATTCTGCAGTTTTATAGGCCGATGTATTTTCCCCAGATATCTTTTCTTCTCTCTAGTTTGTTGGTTTTTTTTTCTAGAAAATACTTTATAATTTACATTTCAATTCAACAGGATCAAACTTTTGCAACTTCGCTGAAAAGCTATACAGCCGTTTTGGATGAGAGTAAATTGTTTACAGAGCAGGTCGAAGAATTTTGCCAAATGATGATGATTTTCGTTGAAAGATATATGAGTCAAGGTAAAATGAATCGCTTTCAAACCTTTTGCTGTCTCGTACCACTCCTCAATGTTTTTAATTGTAGCAATGGATTAAGCATGGTTTCTTGGCACCTCGTCACCTAAAATGGTTTAAAGAATTCTACAAAACCTTTAAACTCTGCAGAATTTCTCGTTAATTAATTATATAGTTACGAGGAACGGTTTAAGTGATAATATACCTCTGATGCGCCTGGTGCCAAATAAGATAAATAATTAGGTGCCATATCATTCATAATCTTAAACATGAACAAGCAAGAGTCGAGCTAGAGTTCTTGAGCTCTTAATGAGTCTTTCTCCGATCATTCAAATTATAGTTTTTATTGCAGTTAAACCAAACATTGAAGCGCAGTTGAAGGATGTCAAAGATTTGGCCAAGGACATGGCCTCAATAGTGATAAAATGCTTCCAAAGTGGTGTTGATGAAGAGGAAGTCAAGGCTGTTTATAAACTCAACAACGCTCTTGATGGAATGCTTTCAAGAATCATGGAAGTTATAGAAGAAGATATGGGAGTGTCTGGACGGGCTATCCTTGATGGTAAGTAGACTAACAGCTCCTTAACACGAACAAATAAGAAGATTATTAATAGTGCTGTATATTCAAGAATAAAAACTCGCGAAGCTATGGTCTAAATGTGTCGGAGTGAGCCCATGGCTTAAAAACGAAATTTCTGAGGAGGGCGCTTTTCTCGTAAAGCTGTTAATATTAAATTTCTATCTGGTTATGCTATGTTAGTCTGACGAGCAAGTTTTATTTCAGAATCTTTTCTAATGAAGAACATAAAATCAATAACCAGACTTGCAAATGAGAAAAATGTCATTGGAATTGCCGAAATGACAGGTTCATTCATCGATGCTGCAAGACAATCTGAGAGATCAACACGGGTAATTTTAGAGGCAAACAATCCATCCAACGAAGGAAAGATTATCAGGAAACATTTTCTACAAGGTAGGTACTGGCTCTATTATTAGTGTAGTATTTGTTTAGATCTTTCATCTTTTTAAATCTGCCTACTATGGCATAGCAGAAGAACGATGGATTGTTGACTGGTACTTGCACTGAGACTTGCTATCTTTGTATTTATGGATATACAAGGTATGCATTTATGCGCTCGTGGGCTACTGAATAACACAGGGCTGTAGTTTTCTAAGCCAGGGGTTTCAATGCCAATAGGGAAGTCTAGCTCAGTTTAGAGTCCGTTTTTAAGAAGAACAGCATTCTCTGCAATCTGTAGACGTTATTATTGCCGCTACAACTAACTCTGTTTACTTTCGTCTTGCAGTCTAATACTCTGTATTTTCCAACAATGCGATAAGGGATGATCTAATTTTTGGAAAAAATAGTTTTAATCTCCCTTCAGAGCAATAATAGTTTAATTTTTGCAAACTACATTCAATCGTGCTTAAACTCATCTTGGATCCATCTCCTTGGTACTCTTTGCTTTCAATTGTTTGAATAAAGAAGGCAGTAAAGATAGCCGTTGTCGTTATTTAATACTGATAAACTGTTTCTTTGCTGTAGCACTGTCAGAATTTGAAGATTGTGCAAACGATGTTATTATAAACGTTGATGACAACAGTGCTGTGAAATCTCTTGAGAAGAAAATGAAAGACGTTTGTGCATGCATGGATGAACTGAAACTAACAGCTGCTGTTACAAGTAAAAATGGTAACTCCTTCAATTAATGTGGATTCGATACTTACCAGTGCAGATCTTAACTAACTTTAGTTAACTAACTTTAATTAACTTTAATTAACTAACTTTCCCTCAATGATTATTTTGTGTTATCTTGATTGCAAGAGGCGACTTTTATTGCTATTAGAATTTTTTCGACGTTCATTGTAATTTCATTGTGACATATCTTTTCTCATGCAACAGAACTTTCTGCACCAAGCATTGAAACAGAGGTTGAAGAAGAATTTCTTGGCCAATCACATCTCGTGTCATCAGAAAATCCTGAATCATTAGATGTCACTAAAAGTGCTGAAAATATCAAACGTAAGTTAGTCAAACCTATACCTCAATTATCTATATATTACTGAAAAGAAAATTGCTCTTTTGTTTTAATATGTTGGTGGTATCTGGTGATGAGAAATATGTGGCTGTTCTGTTTTCTGTCGTACCAGTTGTTCATGCGATTGAATTTGATCTCTGTCGTTCCTGATTTTTATCGAACTGAATATCTAAGGCAGTCAACTAAGCTTTCCATCCTTCTCTGTAATGCATTGACAGCATATTCATATTATTTAGTGACAAAAGCTGCTGGGCTACATAAGCAATATTTCTGCACTTAACTGCGCTCGCTTATTGCTATTTAAGCTTTCTTCCTTTCTGATAAACGTTTTACCAGTGGTTGGGCGTCAAATTCTAATGTCTACTTAAATTCAGACGACAAAATCTAACCCAGGTTCGACCCAGGTTTAACCCAAGTTTAACCCAGGTTAGTTGTGCCCACACTGCTGAAATCTAACCAGGAATAGTTTGACCTGGGGCGAACCCAGGTTAATTTGGACAGTTTGAACAGGGCTTACCACAATGATCTATAACTGAAAATGTGATGCTTTCAATTCTACCTCAATGCGTTGTTAAACAGATATCAACGTTGTTTACTGTCATAACTTGTTACCTTCTATTCCTTTCAGATGACAGAGCATTTGTTAATAAACTTCAGCCATTCTTTGTCGCCATCATGGACCACGATTACCGAACAGTGGAACGCCTTGCAAATCATTTAATGGACGATGTTAGAAGCATCGGCATTACTCTGCAGAATGTTCCTATGAAAAATTCGCAACGGCTGAAGTATGTGATTATTAACAACAAACTCTTTTCTATGTTCATTTGTCAGTCTTCTCTATTTCATGTTTTATGTTTTGAAGTTAGTTTTGAATGCTCGGCTGGGGCTTTGAAGGCAGTCTGTCCGCTAATAAGAAATGAAGATTTATTAAAGAACTTATAACATACATACAGCCTGTCTGTTTTTGTGTTAATCGTTGGTAGTTGAAATGAAAATTCGTTTAGAGTCCTCATCCATAACAATGGCAGCCAATCAGCAAAACAGTGAATTTCTAAAGCATTTTAGTTTAAGACCGATCTGTATTTTTTGAGTCTGCGATGCATGGAGTTTGTGGCCACGGAAAGATTAACGATAATATCAATCTGTAATCTAGATGATGGTGGAACGCAGAACCTTTTAATCTCCTTTCTCTAGGTAGATATCACTACGGGGATTAGCAGGCGTGGCTAGCACGTAAAAATCGAGATATGATGGTTGTGAGTTCGAGCCTCAGTTCAAATCAGTTGAAATTGAGTCAGGAGAGGGCTTGCCAGATCTTGGTAATCTTAGGCATATGTGGTCACATCAAGAGGAAGTACTAGAGTCGCACTGCTTAGATTAGCCCTAGGCTATTCAGTTGTCCCTCTGCCGAACCCTTAAACCGATATCTTTTTAAAATAGCAATGGTGTGTGTGAATCAAAACAATCAACGTCAAGTTACAAGGGCCGGTCTTCCCGTAACCACTCCGCAAGGAAAACGTTTCTAGAATTAATCAATGTCTTTTATGTTTTCAGCATTATCCCTATTACTTTCGAAAATAATGATTATTAAACTTCTTTTAAATCAGAGTAAACAAGACTTCATCAATACATGCATGTAATTCCAGGAAAAGGCGAAAGGAATCGCGTGATGTAGTCACACCAAGAAGAAGTACTAGGGTTTTGCTGCTTAGAGTAGCCCCACTGCTTCCCTCTGCTTCTAGCGCATAAACTCACGTTTATGAAGCTGTCAACTTTAACATCTTCAACTTAAATATGATAGTACTCCTGTTTTTAACATGCTAAACCTCTTTGATGCTATTATGATTTTTTTTGCAGTGATCTTCTTCAAAGCTACGAGAAAGTCTACAAATTAACTGGGAGTTTTTGCTCAAAGGCTCGGAAGGCCGTGCTATCTGATTTTGATGAACTATTAATTGCTAATTTGAGAGGAGTTGCTGAGGAGTTGAGCCAGGGACGAGATATTTTGATTGCTCGTTGTAAAACTGTGCTGAAACCTTGGATTGATATTCCGATTTTTGCTATCGAAGAATTAATAACAACAGCAGAAGAAAAGGCAAGTTTGCTAATTTAGTTTGTATGAACAGTCATTTATTTATTTTGCTTCGATTTCTGTTTAGTTCGTTGGACCTATTTTAATTCTTTAATGATTCACCATTTTTGTTCACGGACTAATAGGAAAGCTTGCATGTGAAAAGATCCAAAAAAGATTTTTCTTAAAGTAATATCAAGCCTAGCAGCTTAGTTTTGGTTATGTTTTAGTTCATGGCTAATGGATAATATAATGTCAAATTTTTGAATATTTAGAAATATTCTAATACTTTCTATATTTTTTATTTTGCTTTACTATTTTATCATATCTTATTTATACAGGTAACTAGTCTTAAAGTTAAATGTTGATCAACTTACAATTGAGCTGAATCCAACATAAGCAAATTTTGTATTTTACCTAGCTGTTAAGTGCAGCATTTTTACACTAGCGAATCAAGCTACATAGGTTTTATCACGTGATCTTAGATTCTGCCCGTTAATTGGCAATTCAGAATGTAAACAAACGAATTGGTGAATGAAATATTTGCTTATGTTGATGAATCCTTAAAAATCTCACAAAGTACTTCTGTTTTGCAAAAATCTTGTATCCTATTTTGGGTTAGTGTTTCTGTCTACTTTAGTTTAATTTTACAATATCTTTGTTCTACAGGTTGAAGTTTTGGCTAAATTCACAATTAGATTGAATAAATCGATCGAGACGCTGAATGTAACCGAGTATTTTGAGAAACATAAACTTAGAGAAGAAGTAATGAAGTTGAAGAAAGTTGCTGTTAACGCCTCCACTTCCATTTCTTCCGGCAATAAAGTTAGTATTTCATTATATGTATCTTTGATTGGTTTCTTGAAACTATTAAAATTTTCGCTGAAGCAATGCTTAATTTGTTAAAAAAATTTCATTGCTGTGATCGTCACAGTCAACCGAACAGTATGACTAAACTAAAAGTGAAATAAACTAATACTAGACTTAAGAGGAAGGACACCAATAACAGAGCCGTGTATCGGAGTAAAAAAAAACTCTGCAAAATGACTCTAAAAGAACGACGAGGTGGGAAAACAAAGCAAAATATTGAAATTAATTATATTTCTTCAGAGTAAAAGAACAGCAAACTAATACTGTAACATACACGGATATATGATAATGGCTAATGGTTTGTATTAATTGTCACATTACACGAAAGCAAAGACAGCATTTGTGTTAAGCCAGATAAGTTTGAAGTCGCATAAGGGAAGGATTTATCAAGTGCTGCACTCAGTTCTTCATATCAGTTCAGTCCTTATTATTATTTGCGAGTTTTTTTTTATTGTAAACCAATCCTTTTATTCGAATTTAACAGAAGCTTGGAGAAGCCCTAATTTTATTGGGATTCTCCGAACACAATTTGTTAAATTTGATATAGATTTAGATTTTTAAGGAATTGAATAATGATGTGTTGTCCCATCTTTCCACAGTCTTCGAATAAGCACAATCAGAATGATAGCTTAGAAATATATGCTATTCAGTGGGCATGTGCAGTAATTGGTATCATTGGTATCATTGATCAACTTTCCTTTGGACACAAATCATGTGGAATAAAGAAGAAAGATTGTTCAATGATTGTGGAAAATCAATTGTGGATTTCAATGTTGCAAGACTTAGCTTTTGGGTTTGTAACTTTATTTACTTTATTTTGCAAATGATTAGATTAGCATTAGAGGGATTTGAAACTGTAAATGCATGTAGATTTCGAACAATGAAGGAGTAATATTTTAATCTGAAGAGAGAAACAAAACTTCGTCCTTTTTGAAAATATGAAAGTACGTCATTCCTTGTTGGAAAGTAAAAAAATTAAGACTGCTTGTATTTTCTTGCAACTTGTTTCACAACGACCTTAATTATTAAAGTTGCAATGTGGTTCAACAGAGATGTTGCGTGCAATGCTACCTTGCAACTTTGAAATCATTTGGACCGTGCAATTTCTGTAGGGACTGGGGCTAGAAGGTGCTATTATCTAAAGCGCGCCAATTTGGTTCCACTGCGCTCGCGTCACAATCATGATGGCAATGCGACTTAATGTCAGACAGTCGTTGCGAAAGTAGAACTAACTTCTACTTATTTGCAATCGTTGGACTTTTTTTTTTATTGTAAACTTGTCACATGCCTGCAATGCCTCGATTTGCTTTGGAATGGGGTAGCGAGCCAATTGCGGCGTGTAAAACTAGCTAAATACTGCAATATCATTGTTTTGACTCGCCTCACGACTGCTAGAGGTGGCCAATTGGGTTGATGTAGAATGGCAGAATTGCCGCTGGTTAATTAAACTAGAAAGTTTATATTTTCTTCTTTTAATTGCCTTGATAAATCGATTTATAAAGAGTGATTATTGTTTTTCTCAGCTGCTCGGATGAAGAAATTTGTAGCGAAATTTCAGAAGGCATAGATGAACTCAATGAGTTTGTCACCAAACTGGAATCTCAGACAAAAAATGAGAAGGCTGGGTTTGTGAAAAATGCAGACTTGATTTTGTTGAAGAGGGAGCGATCATGCAAGGTGATATTTCTGTGAAATGTGAAATATGTTTTTATGCGTTTTTAGCAGTTTTGCTTTCTCATTTAAAAGCATTTTTTCTTTTTATCTATTAGCTATTTGCCAAATTAAAATTACATTAGAAAAAAGCTGTTTGCTGTTTTTGTTGCGAGTTGAATAGCGAGTTGGATAACAGTTAGAATTTAGCCATTATTTTAGAAAATAGATTGTGAAATATTTTACCGCTCGCCTTTCAGATTATGCTTCTTGTTGAGCTGATAGACGTGCTAACACGTGACGTATCTGAGCCAATGAAAACGTTGATCGACCCATTGGCTAGTCTATCATTCGCTTCTTCTCTCACGTGCTACAAGGAGATTAGAGATGCTTTCCAACTAAAAATGGAGACGGTTGAAACAATGGCATGTCTTGCAGTTGAAGATTCGCCAAGTAAAACACTGTCACATTTAGCATTTGAGGCTGTTAGAGAGCTAATGCGCGTATCAGAAGAACTTCTCAATTCAGTTTCAATGCCAAGAAGTAAGTATATCGTATTCGCATAACGGAATCAAACTACATTATTAACATCTTCAACGAAATTCCTTTCAATTTCTTAATTGTACTGTAATTGAATAACTTAATTGATTATTTTAACATCATGTTCCACTATTTCCACCTGTGGCAGATTGCGGACCAACATGAGCCAGTTGCTCCAAAGATCCGGCTAAGGCACTCATATTTAGATTAGACAATTCCTGAATGTTGTCTAGCCATCTTTTAGATGGTTTGTCTCTACCTCTTTTGCCACTAACCATGTTCTTAGCACATTTTCTAAATGCCTAACTGCGGTCATTTGATGTAACCAGCTTTAAGACCTTTAAGGAGGTCCACAATTTCGATATGATCTGAAAGTCTGTTGTTCGTAACGAATATCATGACGTGGTCTCGGAAGGTCTCGATGATCTTAGAGAGTACGTAATTTTTACTCATTTTTTGCGGTTTCGTTATCCTTGTTTCTCTAGTTTAATAAAGCTTTTGACTAACTAAACCTTTATTCTAGATGACACCAATAATCTAGAGTTGCTGAAACTACAGTGGAGAACCAAAGCTAGTTATCTTATCAAGGTTTTAATGGGTGTGCCGGAAGTCAAATTTACAGCAGTTGCAGGTGGGATTTTTTATGAACATGTTTTATTAAATGATTCACTTCTGTTATGTATGTAAATTTATTCAGTATGGATGAAATAACATTGGCAGATC
>WUAR02001129.1:0-11025 GCA_015164055.2 Chrysaora achlyos
TAATAGTAATAGTAATAATACTAATAATTGTAATAGTAACAATAATAATGATAGTAATAATAATAGTAATAGCAATAGTAATAGCAATAGTAATAGTAATAGTAATAGTAATAATAATAGTAATAATAATAGTAATAGTAATAGTAATAGTAATAGTAATAATAATTGTAATAGTAATAGTAATAGTAATAATAGTAATAGTAATAGTAATAGTAATAGTAATAATAATAGTAATAGCAATAGTAATAGTAATATTAATAGTAATAGTAATAGTAATAGTAATAGTAATAATAGTAATAGTAATAGTAATAGTAATAGTAATAATAATTGTAATAGTAATAGTAATAGTAATATAGAGTGTACAACACGGTATACTGTATATAAATCAAAATTATTGGTTTAAACTATAACTTCTAACATAAAACATACGATCAACAAATTTAGCCAGAATATTAATACAGTTTTTGTCCTCTTGGGTCATCAACCAAATAAACAGATTGTTTTTATATAACGGTAACCTTTTCATGTGGAGGTTCGACGAAATTACAATGCGTTGAAAAGCTTTTAGTTGTCAGTCATCTAACACGCAAAGGTTGACATACAATCATAATGACACAATAAAATGTTTCATTCTTGCAGGGAAAGGGGACCATAACTACTTACTTTCTAACTGGTTACAATGGTTTTAACAAGCCGCTTCCTGATTTGTCAAAAGCAGCTGGTGAAAACGAACATACTTTCAAATAAGGCAACAACCTTTTTCATTATTTTTATCGGGTTTCTAAATTACATAAAAGGATAGATAAAAAACTAACGTAAAAATTAATGAACCATACCCTCAAACCCATTTTCTCCTATATCCAATTCGAGATGGGGTATGCTGAATTGTAAAAATTGTATATATTTAGATAGATACTATCTTATAACAATGAAGGACAGTGTGTATAGGTTAAGATTTGGATATTCTGACCAACTGTGAATTATACTACTATTATAAGACAATACTACTGTTGATATTCGACTGATGCAGTTAAACATGCAACCATTAGCGACTTTGCTTTAGACGTCGCATTTAAAACGGACAGATATGGTACAATTACTCACACCTGTGCATTTGAGTAGGTTCCTGCTATGACGTCATCAATAATTCCCTTCACACGGCCATAGCTCAAAAACGGCGAACGATATTAAAGTTTTGTAAGCGTCATCCTTACTTACTATCAAAGCTCTTTCCATAAATGCGAACTCCCAAAAAGTGGTAGATCTACTTTAACTGAACATAATGTTTGTTGTGGGTTTGTCATTTCCTTTGCTAATTGGCGCCAACCTTTATGCAAAATTTGTTTTCTATTCTGGCGCTTAGATTCGAGCATATGCATGCTTCGTCCAAACAACGAATTGAATGTGACGTCTGAAGTCGAGTCGCAAGTTGGTTGCATTTAATACCATTTTCAGTGGACTTAGATTGACTTTGACTCGACATGACTATCATGCGACGTAAATCCCAGCAAGGTTTAGGCGCTGGGCGCAGAGCGACCACTGCAAGTACTAGGAAATTTTCTCGCTTTTGCGGTGAGAGACCTCTCACCCTTTCAATAACAGCTACAAGATCAATAATTGTTTGGAAACATATCCATCATATGTCCAAAGAAATTTAAAAAAAAAAAACAAGAGAAACAACCTTGATACCATACCGAGTTATTACTTTTCTTCAGGAATTCCAGAAAGCTGGCAATTTCTCTCTTTGGTCTTTTAAAACAGATTTTCATTGAACTCCAATTGCGTGCTTCAGATCAAAGAGATTTAGTAAGCATTTTTAGAGCCATATCCAAAGAAAAGCTATCTGCACTGCGTAGGAGCCGCATAACACATCGCTCGCGCGTTTCCTCTCCCTACTTAATCTCCCTGCTTCAGATCGAAGATTTTGCGCGCTAACCACTCGACATCCTGGCTTCTTTAAGAATATTTTAACCATATGGTTTACTGGGGTAAGATGGGTAACCTTGGGGTAAAGTTGGTAATATTGGGGTAAAATGGGTAGCTAATTGATTATATCGATAATAATCAATTCCGAAAATTCAAAAACTCTTTTAGAATTATAGGAGGCAAGCAATCGATTTTGTCTCATTAATCGATCAAGATTTGGTCTTTACCAGTCAAAGGTTTGTTGCCGTTTTCAATTCTCAATGTTATGAATTGCCCATTTTGCCCCAGTTCCAGTAGAAACATTCTTTCTGTCTTTTTAGTATTAATAGCAGTGATATCCTTGTATTCTTGCATTTATTTATATGTTATTAGCGGCTAAAGATTATTTTTGGTTTTTTCCCCATATTTTTAGATTTACGTTTCTTTCCCTGCATTTCAGATGGGGTCTTTAAGTTTTAATCCGCTGAAAGAGGGGTTTGATTATTCATTGTCCCCTAATAATAGGGCGCCTTAGTTTTTTTTCTTAGATCATTGTCAATTTCGACAACATTATTGATCATGTTATTAACAGTTTTTTATTTTATTCATATCATTACCTATATTTTAAGAACCGATTCACGAGTTAAACTGTAGATCGATGTGTGTATCTTTTATCATTAGACAAAAGTAATAGCGATGTGAATTATATGTAATTATTTATATAGTGAATTTAAGTATACAGAGTGGCTCTGGCTGTCTTATTATAGGCGAGCTGTAACCTGTCAATAGACGTAGTTTTTCGCTGCTTCTTTTTTTAACTACACCACACTCAAACTGGTATACCTATCTTACCATATATGGACGTACGACTGATCTCTCACCCTATACTGACCTGTCACCCTAGACCTATCACCTGAGTCCCAGTATTCGCTCGTCAACAATGACCAATATTCTCTGCTCGTATTGAGCTAAAGCTTGTCGGTTTTCTCCTCTTTTTGCCAGTGTGAGCAAGCGTCTTTACATTTGATACACTGAGCTGTGGACATCTGTAAACCAATCTGCACTCGAGCAACGTCAAGCTGTGGATTCATCGGTGGATTCATTTGCAGCACTTTATTTGTTCATCATGCGACTTTATCTTCCCTATTATGATTTATTAGCGACAAAGTGTAGTGTGAAACCATCGAGCATATGGCCGTCATCGAACATTAAAGTTCTTGTGAGGTAGACATTTTTAAAGTTTAATATTTGACGTTGTTAAAGGCCTTTTATTGCGCGCAAATATCTTGATCAAACTTTGGCTTGACTAATGCAAGACAAAATCTAGCAGATTTCATAAAACGGATCATACAATCTTTTCCATTCTATTTTTCAAAGCCTGTTTTGTTTGCTTCATAGCGAAGATCCCACCCATGCAAGGTGCGCCATGGTTTTTTCTGTTGTCGAAGAAATGTTCTTCTGAACACAGCGTTGTTTCAAAGAAACTATTTTTTATCTATTTTTAAATTACCAAACACCCTCTCTATAAATTACCAAACACCCTCTCTAGCAAACTATCACATAATTTAGACCACTTCCACTACCACAAAAAATTAAAACACAATTTCCTGAAAATCAAAAGCTCCTAATTTATTTGATTCAGAGTTCAGACGCTAGATAAAAAAAATCAATTATGTTCAGTAAAACGGTTTAGCATAAATTAGTTATAAAATTCTAGAAATCATAAGATAAAAATTATACGCATAAAATATTTTATTAGGGTCTGTGGTATTGTATCAAAAAGATTCTTACAAAAATCAATATACATGAGCAACGTTTCGAGCATGAACTCGTTGTCAAGCAAAGTAAATAAAAATAGAAAAAACGGTTTGAGAAGTAAAAAGCGTTCGCCATCACCTTTTCAAACCTTTTTTCTTTATTTGCTCTAACAACTTTCGCTCGCTCGCTAGATTTTGAAGTTATTGGCACTGACAAGGTAAAGAGATTAATTCTTTATTTTTAATCTGCAAACAAAATAACCCATCGTTTAATCTTAATTTTTTTTGTTTTTAATAAGTATTAGCAATACATTGAGTGAGAACCATTCTGTTTAGTTTCGCTTTTAAATAACGAGGATGTTGTTGCATCTTATTTGGTCTGAAATTCCCACTGATGATGTGATTTAAAATGTCCTTTTAAATGATGCTTCATAACAAACTTATCACCGCACTTGGAGCATTTGAACGGCCGCTCCCCTGTATGACAACGCATGTGAGCATCTAAGTTTGACTTTCTGCTAAAATTGCGTTTACAAATCCTGCATTCGTAAGTTCTTTTTACACCGTGACTTTTCGCCTGGTGAGATTTCAAACTTTGTTTAGTGTCATCTTTTTTTCCATTCTTAAAAGCAGTATTGCTAGCAATAAAAACTTTTAATGTTGAAGGTGATTTTTTCAGGCTTTGTATTGTTTGGCTTTCTGACACAGTTTCCACAAATAATTTGTCACTTTTTTTTCTTTTTTTAGACAAAAACACTTGATCCATTTCTTTGTTACTCTGTCCCTCATAACAATGTCCCAATGTCTCACTTGTACCACCCATTTGAGCCTTTTCTGATCTGTTATTCCATGTTTTGACAACAGATGGATTGTCCCTTACTAGGTCCGATCGTCGCATCTTATGGACACCTTGCCCACTGTTCTTTCTTTTTGAATTTATGTTTTGGTGCAAAGAAAAAGATGACACAATGTTGATGTCAAAAAGGTTTGGACTATCCTCTACTAAATTCTCCAAATTCTCAAATTCGCCAAATATTTTTGTCTCAGTACCTCCCAAGTCAACTTGATCTTCTCTACGTGGCAGTGAGAAAGAAGATGTTATCTTGATGCCTAATGGCTGTACAGTTATATTTCTTACTTTGTGTACAGAATTATTATGGTCAGCCAGAGCGCTAGCAGATTCAAATGAAGCTTGGCAACATTCACAAAACAGAACACAGTTGATATTCATTTCATTTTTAGGTTCCAAGTGATTTCCAGAGGGTTTCTCCCCACATACACTCCCAGGAGGCAGATTTTTAGAAAAGCTATGATTTTCTTCTTTATGTTGCAGAATATGGTCCTGGACATATGTGTTTGAATTGGCATGACGCAAAGATGCTTTATTCCTACTGACTGTGACTACTGATGCACAAAAATTGTGTTTCTTGTTTGCAGATATATGAATGGTTTCGTGTTCAAGCAGCAGCTGTTCCGTCACGAACAGAGCTTGACAGAAGCTGCAGCTGAACAAATTCGTAATTATGTCCACCTGGTTGCTTATACTATTGCCTTTTGTGGAAGGTTGTTTCCCTGGATTGCTATTAAACCTTTGTTGGACATAAGATGGATGCGTTTGCAAATGATTATTGAATTTGTAGCTGTTATTGACACCAGCATTATGCTCTCCAAAATTTTGATCAAAGTAGCTCTGATTATGCAAATTCCTCTGGTCGAGAAAGGCAATCTTTGCGGGCAAAGGCCTTTGTGCCGCTTTACATACGCTTATTACATTATCATCATTTAAATTTTTTGAAGTATGATAACATTCTTTAATGAAACCATATTGGTTTTCAATAATATTCTTGTTGGATGTGTTTATTTCTTGACGCCCGCTACAAGCTTTTTTCTCCAAAGAAAGAGATGACGCATCTCCTAAAATAGATACATGTTGATATTAAGTTCTCGTTTATATATAGCAAAGCTGTTTTCTAAGACTGCGAAGATAATCAAGACCAAAATCAGTTTGTTGCAAGCCCTAAAGGTAAATCTCTCTAACTCCCAGTAAGAGAGGTGGCATGGGGTACATGGTTACTTATGATTATCAAGAACAGCAGATAAAGTATGCAAACAAGCCAGAGCTGCATATTATAGTTGATATAGCTTGCCCCTATCCTGCTTGAGGTTTGGTTCAAATTCCTCATGACGAGTACAAATTTATTGGGACAAAAAATCTTTTTTCTGGCTGCGAAAATTCTTGCCTGAATGATAACTCTCTGGTAGGAACGGACTCCTAGTTCTTTTATGCTGATGATTTCAGTTTAATTGCTTTCATGAGACCTGAAAAACTAAACACATCAGCCAGGAGCCAATGGAACCTTGGATGGAGGCAGAGCTGTCTAGCAAAAATCAGATACAGATAATGATGAAGATGAAATGACAAGGCCAGGCCTTACCACAAGGTGATGGAAATTGTCCCACTCTCAACTCTATTATATTCACAGATCGTCTGCAGTATGACCTATTTCTATATTTGTTTGATAATATTTGGAAATTTTGATTCTCTGAAAAAGGTTTGTGGGTTTTGTTATGAACCAACAGATTTTCAAGTTTGTTAAATTGTTTTCTACATTTCCTGATTTTGCAAATATATTTACAGTCTTGCTTGTTATTTTGGATGCATCTTGAAAGAGCAGAGCAAAATCTTGATGAAAACGATTTCTTGCACATTGGCTGGCAATTCATTGTTATTACTTCATGGGTATTTGGCATTTCCTCTGTTTGAGTTCCGCACTCTGTGGTATGACTTGTTGTTGTTGTTGCTGGATTATGATTATTATCACCCTCGTTTTCAATTCGAATATTGTTTAAGAAAGAGGCACGCAGCGGTAATCATTGGGCAATCGGTTAGAGTATCAGGTGAACTACAGTCCACACCCTAAAAAGGCCGTGTCCGGATTTCCGCGTTACAATAACCAATGCGTGGGGACGATATTCTGCTTGATACTCTTAGAGATATTTCGTAGAAGATTCATGGAACTACTCACTCTTCACACCTCACTGGACTCTTTCATCACGTATTGACTCACTGTAGGTGGTTGATTCACGCCGCCTAAAAGCCAAGAAATTCACAAGTTGGTATCGTTCGTCTTGCTTCTCCTTTAATTAATTGGGAAAGATCTAGATATAAACTACTATTGAAGCTAGAATGGCTTCGAAAGTGAACTTCAAGATGCCAGCCAAGGGAAAAGTAAGTACACATTGGTAACTTCCGTGTTTGTTTTACTGTCTCAGCAGGTATTCAAGCAAGTTAGCAATAAAGTTTAATAGAAATAATTACAACATTATGATCAGAGGCCTAAAGCTCGCAACCCCTTTATGATAAAGATCACCTAAATTTCCTTGTTAAGGTGATTAATTTACTTTGAAATAATCCAAAATATAACAATTGAAAGCGAATGCAGGCAGCCAGGCATTAAATTAAACATAAGCCTGATTGAATTAGGATGTTAAACATACTTTGTTCTGTGGAGGATATGCACAGGGGATTACAGTTACTGAGTTCCTAGGATAACATGACTTGGGAGTTGAGACACAATTTGTTGATGTCAGTTGCCAAACAATAGAGTGAGGGGGATCAATGGACATCTGTCCTAGGTAGGAAGTCAATCCCTTGACCTTCATGGATTTCTAGAGTAGGCTTGTCTTCTATATTTGGTGTTTCACAACTTTTGGCATGGTGCCAAAATCCACCAAAATTTCAAAGCTTTATCAAAATCTACATGTGAAGGTCAGCCAAAACCCAAGTTCAGCAAAATTGGTTTTAAACGATTACATTTTTCGCCTCTGACGCATGGCCAACTGAAGAATCTTCAGCAACTACAAAAAGCAACTGCAAGCCTTTATGTAAAATGTTACGCTCATACAGAAGATATATTGAAAATTGGATGGTTACCAATTGCTAAGAGACATAAATTTAACATCTTGAAACTGGCCTTCAAAGCGATCAATAATAGAAATTGGCCTAAAATGAATAGACTTGACATCCTAACTTGAAGTAGAACATAAAAAAGTAGTAAGACCTTAAATGATTCCAAATACTTTTCAAGATGCTGCTGCAAGTAGTTTCAATGCCCTTCCTAGTGTTATCAAACAACAGAGTAATTTTAACAAGTTTTGCGCTGATGTTAAAACATTCTTGATGAAGAGAGGGAAGGACTCACAGATTTAACATCTTATCAACTAATTGAATTTGACTTTCATACGCCTATTGTTTCGTGTAATTTACTTTAAACTTGTGAAACAGTCTTGTAATTAATTTTTGAGCTGAAGAGCCACACTTATTGTGGATCTTCTCATTTATGCCATATAATAATAATAATAATAATATTGCCACTGTCCGTAAGACGAAAGAGCCTCAAAATCTATGAGGCAGCAAGATACTCACCTAAAATTTGCAAAAATATTGGAGCCATAGCTGATGGCTGAACAATTTTTCGAGCTTTGGCTGCAATCCATGTTTCCTAGATTAGGCCTTCTGCATCCTTTTTTTGGGGAGGGAAACTTTTGTTGATTTACTTTATATAAACATAATGATCATTTTCTATGATATCTTTTATCCTTAGACGTTCAAGCCCAAAAAGAAATGGGATGAAGGAACAATGAAATATCAACTCCATAAAAAAGCAAAGGTATAAATTTTGATAAATTGATAAATTTGGAAATTTTTTTGAAGCTTTTTTTACGAAAGAAATTTCTTGTTTTGTTTAAAAAAGGGTCTTTGAAATATCTAGAATTTTGCATCCTTAAACAGATTATAATCTAAGCTTGGATTCACACACATTGAATCAACGATGCAGAAATGTTAACCTTTGAAGAATTCCACTTTCTACTAAGTGCCCCCTACGGGATCACTCCTTTGTTAGGTTTTTCTCCACTCGCCAAAGTAAGTAGAGGAGATTATAGGATCCTTTTATTGATATTTGTTGCTTTTCAGGCAACCTTGAGAGCTGGCATTGATCTAAAGGAAGCAGTCAAACTACCCACTGGTGAAAATTTAAATGACTGGCTTGCAGTACATGGTAATTCTTCAAGTTGTCAATATTAAATGTCTTAAATTTCAACGGATTTATGTTTACCAATTTGCTCAATTATTGCTTCTGAATTCAATGCAAAATTGAACACAATTAAAGTGGACCTATCACTTTTTGAGAGTTTGCATTTATAGGAAGAGTTCTCATGGTAAGTAAGAATGATGTTTACAAAACTTCAATATCTTTTTTCGTTTATGAGTTATAATCGTGCAAAGGAAGTAGTTTATGACGTCATAGCAGGACCCTACTCGAAGGCACAGACCATGGTATGAGTAGTAATTGTATCATATCTTCAGAATTAAGTATCGGATCAGGTTTAAATTTTTTTCATATGTGCCTTTGTCCATTTGTGTGCATCTTGAACTTTTAAATCTTTGAACTGTTGACAGGCCATGTCCCAGGCTCTTAGTTCGAATTATTTTCTGGTCTGTAACGTGAAACAGATCCCTACTTTGACATCATCAATTGATTCCTTCACACGGCCATAACTCAAAAACGGCAAAAAATATCAAAGCTTTGTAAACATCATCCTTACTTACTATAAAAACTCTTTCAATAAATGCAAACTCCCAAAAAGTGATAGGGCCACTTTAAGTTTTGAATATATTTGGTGCTTTTATTTTACCAAAGCATGCATGGGTTGTTAAGAGTAGAAACTTAAAATCATTTGTTGCATAAATTTCCTGGCTTTTTTTCAGTTGTTGACTTCTTCAATAGAATAAATCTGATATATGGAACCATTAGTGAGTATTGCACAGAGGAAACTTGCCCTGTTATGTCGGGAGGTCCAAAGTAAGTTTGAAACCCTAAATCAGCAAGGGAGTTTTTCCATCTCTTTTTTTCTTTCAGTTGTCATTATATTCGTTGAAATATGTACGCCTTTTAGTTTTAATTGCGTATAAGCTATATTTTCTTGCACTAATTAAAGATGGCAGCCCTGAGTTGCTTGATATGGCCATGCTGAGAAAGCACTTAATACTGTTTGTATTTTCTACAATGCTATTAGCGGAAAGTTAATCTGACACATATTAATATTTTAACATCTAAATTTTTTCAATCAAAATAAAACTCTTTGTAAAAAATATTTTTTTCATTGATTAGAGCTTGTTTGATAATTGCATTTAAAATCATTCTCATTTTACATTGAAGAGAAGAATTTTACAATGCTCCTTTATTAAACCAAGTCATAACAATTTCTGTAGTTTAGTAACTTTGCATTCATAGATATGACTATTACTGGGCTGACGGAGACAAGTATAAAAAACCAACTGCCGTTTCGGCTCGTCAGTATGTTCAATTATTAATGGACTGGACAGACAATATTATCAATGATGAAGAAATATTTCCACACGATACAAGTAAGGGAAACTTTCTTTACCTTACAAGCAGCTGTATTTACCCAGTTTGTTTATTGACTGTAAAATGTCCGCTTCTCATCAATAAATAACCATTAACAGCTTTATTATCCAGCAATTACGAAATTAGGGGGTTTTATTTTGGAAGTGATTATTCAAGATTAATCAAAAGATTATCTAAGAAAGTGTTTTTCGTGTATTCTATCTAGGCTGTTTCATACGGGATGAGAAAGTTCTTGTTGATCTTTTGGGTAGATGTGGGTTGGTTCATTTTGCAAAATGACGGTGATTTCAACGTCTTTTTCTTTAAGTAATGATAATAATATCATACTTATACAGGTTCAGCAACAATGGGCTGTGAATCAATCAAAATAACGTTTAACAACCTGTCTAAAATATACATATTTTAGCAAAATACATCAAGAAGATTTCGAGTTAAAAGTCAAAATTAAATTTTTTTAAAGAAAAACTTAAATCGTAAACTTGAAGTTTCAGTCTTCATTTCATCTGTCAGTTTATTAGAAGTATTTGTTCCTTGAAAGCAAAGGACTTCTTTCCTGTTTCATATTTGACTTTAGGCAAAACGATATTCTTTGTATTGGCACGAGTACACTAGCTGTGGTTTTGAAGTAATTTTGAAGACGTGTGGTGGGGGTGTGGCGATACTTCAAAAAACTTCAACAACATATATCTGTTTTAGTATACTGCTAGTAACCTTCAGTTTTTTAGCATTTTTTGAGGGACTAGATCAGGGCTTTTAAAGATTGCCATCGTTTCCCAGACAAGTAGACACTCGGATAATAAACACCAATGCATAACTGCTTAACGTATTGCCTTCACTGTTTTGCCTTTACCGTATTGCCTTTACTGTTAACGTATTGCCTTTACTGTTTTGCCTTTACCGTATTGCCTTTACTGTTAACGTATTGCCTTTAC
>WUAR02001351.1:0-11020 GCA_015164055.2 Chrysaora achlyos
TGTTGCAAGTATCGACGATAAATCATTGATTGACAGTGAATTTGCTTTTTCGATTTCAGAAGAAGCTCTAACGGAAGACCTTCCCCGCTGGTGAACATTGATGAGATTTGACATGAACTAAGATTGAGCGTACTGTAAATTAAAAAATAACTTGCGGAGAAATGCCAAAATGCTAGGGCGTTTGGATGTTTTGGAATTCCATATGTTAACCACAACCATGTTGTCGCAATTTAATATTAATCTTTTACTTTCAAAAAACAGGCCAAATGATTGCTATCCAATGGCCATTGAAATAGATACCGAAGCCAGAGACCTACGAGGCATCAGTATAAAGATACATATCCGGGCAAAATGAACTATTAGAATCGAAAATTTTATATTTGCCATTCCAGAATGGTAGGAATGCCAACCACCAATTAATATCCTTGCGAGCTTCGATATTCAAAGATAGACGTAGATATATCAATGAGGCGACGTATAAAAGTGCGACCCGGAGGAAAAACTTTAGAGGCAAAAGAAAGTTTCCCAATCAAAGATAATAATTCCCGTTTGGTGCATTTCTTTTTCAGTTTGAATTGCTTAATTTCATTTATAAGCGACGCCAGTTTGTGGCGAAGCTCCATGGAAGAAGTGTCGATTTCTATACCGAGATAAATAATGGTGGTTGTCGGACATATGATTTTGTCGAGAAGAGGCGAAGCTCCATGGAAGAAGTGTCGATTTCTATACCGAGATAAATAATGGTGGTTGTCGGACATATGATTTTGTCAGGAGCTAGCGGAACGCCCAGCTCATTTAATGTCTTTATGGTAGTACACATATTCTCCCTACAAACTGCAGAATCCGGCGGGCCAGCTGTGAGGTAATCATCACAATAATGAGTTGCATAAGAGACTCCATAATTGTTTTTCATGATAAACAACAACGTGTTAGCTAATTGTGTGAAGCCATGGACGGAAGATCTTAACCCAAATGGCAAACATAAACCAACAAAAATATTTGAAGGTGAAACCGAGGAAATGCCAATTCGATGATTGCACGGGGCATATCCTAAATGCACTCTTTATATCTATCTTGGCAAGCAATGAACCTTTTCCAAGTTCGGCAACTATATTGGTAGCAATGTCGAAGTGATTGAAATAAACCGCAGACACGCTATCGGCTATAAAATCGTCAATAGAGAAACCAGAGGCCGAAGACAAATCTGTAATCGTTCAAAACTTGCATTAATCTTTTTTTGGAACGACGCCCACTAGTGACGTGTGAAAATTTGCCGGAGGTGGATAACGGAAAGGACCTGCAATGCGACCGGCTTGAAGTTAGAAGAAGAAGTCACCAAGTTTGGCTGTGAAGTAAGGACGTGTTTGAGACGTGTTATCGCTGTTTGAGAAGTCGTTGTCGTTAGTCGAAGTCACTGTTTCACAAAAATTACCGTTGCTGTTCTGAATTTGATCGTGGTTATTGAAGACAAAAAGAGTGTTTAACGAAGAAGATGCACACCGAGCAGTGGCTGTGCTTGGGAATTATTATTTTGAAGAAATCCTGGAAAAACAAATTAATGGCGGACAAAGCGGTCGCACTAATGTACTTGGCATTTGAAGCTGTTATCTTTATGGTGAAAGGCCTTCCTTAACCAATTTGTCATCTTTGTGTTATTGGCAAACTTCGAAAGAAACAATAGATGTGAAAGAGACGTATATTTATTCGTCGATCTGGCAACTTCAGGCAGAAAGAAAACTCTTCATTCGCAAGAAATACCTGCTGCGGATCTTGTTGTTGTTAGCAGGAGACATCGAAATCTGCCCAGGCCATAGAAATCCTATCTGTGCAACATGCTCTTCTGGTATAAAAAGTCACTAAGTTGTACAGTATGTTACGGTGTAAAATGGAAAGGCCATAAGAGAAAATACAAAAAGTGTGGCTGCCTTGAAAAATGCTGTCATGACCATATATTGCACAGCAGAACAATTGATAAAAATCCAGATGGCTGCCTATGCCCGGAAGGAAAAGATTCCTGGTGTGGCTTTCAAAAGAATCTGGTAGATATGACCACTGCTTACCAGCACTAACAATCTCTACTAGCTGCTATAGCTGATGCAATTGAGCCAGCATTTCTCGCATTGAGTGCTGAAAGCCTGTTGCACGCATGCCTTCATGGCTGAACCAACAACCAGAAAGAGTCCTTCTATTCACTCATCTGGTAGAGATGCACCAAGCAAACACATCCTGGGCTGCCCACAGTTAAATTAACAACTTATCTTGCAATTGCTCACTTCAATGATGGCTCATCAGCAATCGCATAGATACTTGAGTAGCTCCTGGTATAGTTCCAAGATATACCACTCAATGATAAAGAATAGCAAGGGCGCAAAAAAAAAGAAGGGTTAATAGGAATAAAAGGAAAGGATACTCTGGTGGCTTAGAGAAAGCAAAGGACCTCAATACCAATGAGGGGCATTTTAAACATTATTTTAATAATATTAGCTTAACTACTACTTTCCCATACTTCCATACATATATTGTTTCCAAAAATCGTCATTTTATATCGAAATATATACCTCAACAATGATATTTAAAAAGTTTTCAAGGTGTGTTTCCGATTTGTAAATAAAATAAACTATATATATAAATATTCCCTCTCTTTCGCTCATTCTTCTACTCAAAATAACTATACTCTCATTAGACGATGCCGAAAGAAAACTAAAAAGAATATAGAACACAACAATATCGAAAAGAATGGGAAAAAGAGCACTGGGCTAGTGGCTGGCTTTCCGCTTCTAAGAACGTAAGTAGTAAATCATCCTGCTATATTTGCAATAAAGATTTTGTTGCCGGAAAATCTGTGCTGACTGGACACAAAAACATCGCAGCATACCGGTAATATGAAACCGTGCAGACAAACCGGACTGATACAAATTTCGTAGAAGTAACTAATTACCCAGAGATTGAAGCGGAATTAAAAACAGTTGCCTTTATTGCTCAAAAAAACCTGTCGCTAAGTTTACTTAACAAACCTCGCATTTTGTGGTTGACTGTGGTGTGAATTCAAAAGCTATCCGTGGCATGACATGAAATCAGACCAAAGGGACATACTTGATGAATGAATGCCTGGCTGTTTTTTCACATGAGAAAATGTTGCATGATATTCAAAATAAACGTGGAATTTCCATCCTTTGTGATAAAGCAACAAATATTACAATAAAAAAAGCATTATGTGTGAGTATCCGTTACTTAAATCAAGAGACAGCGGATTTCTTGATGAAATCTTTACAGTATGTTGAATTGGTAAAGAGCTGTGTGATGGACCTCTAAATTTCCAGATCAAATAAAATGTTTCTGCACAGTTTACCATGATCCTATCTTAGCGACTTGCAACTTTTTCAAGACAATTTTTGAGATTCTCAATAACACTTATATATCATATTTCCTAGCTGCCTCTTGCAGACTTTTTGCAGATCAAGATCAATATTTAGAAGTTGACATATTTGTTGGTTCTGATTTCTACTGACTGTTGATGAAGTAAGGAGCATTGTAGTAGGAATTACTTCCTTTAGTTACATGTATTTTAGTTTTAGTTTTTTGTAAATACTTTAGTCAGTAGCATGACAATCGCCCCATGGAATTTCCGTTACTGTCTCCGTTTTTCACAAGTTAAACAAGTTATGTAAGACCTGATCGCTCTTACAACTGGTGGAGTACCCAGTCTCTCGGCAAGCCCATTTTGGTGCAGAGAAATAACAAAAACGGTACCGAAGATGACTCTCTGAAAAATAGTGCCTGGAAATCTCACTCTTCATAAAGTCTATTTATCGAGACACGCTCTAGGTTCGTCTCTTTTGTGTAACTCTACCATGAGCATCACTGTCACAGCATCACAGGGAGACCAAAGAAAGGCAACATAGAATTGCAGAGAAGAAATTGAATAAAAAAAGAAATAAACAAAATGCGACGATTGAAGTCTTGCAAGTTACAATATAACTGTGCCTAGTTATTGCAATCATCAAAGTGGACTTTATGAAAATACCGCAAAATGAAGATGTTAGATGAAAGCAAAACAGGAAGTTGTATCAATCTCTGTCTTTTTCTCTTGAGCTTCTTGCAGCTCACACAACACTCACTTTACTTACATCAGAACTTCCTGCAGTTATGGGGAGCAAACGTGTGAAAATATTCTCTCAGAAATAGATTTACTAGTTCTATTAAACAATCTTCAAGTCTGGAGGTAGGCATGGAAATTCTCCATATTTGATGGAATTTGAGGAACTTTAAAGGGACTTATTGCAAATCAAACTTTAGAGGAGTGATTTTCCTGTGCTAATACCTTGCTCATCTAGTGCCATAGCAACAAATGTGGTTGCTGAGGAGGTGTAAAAGCAAGAGGGGAGGTGTAAAAGCAAGAGGGGAGGTGTAAAAGCAAGAGGGCAGCAGATTTACAGGCATCAGACTTTATTGTGTCAGTGACTGCATTGCGGAAGTCACTGACTGAAAGTAGATAATGAAAATATGGACGTATGAATAAATTAATGTATGAATCCTCATTATCCTTCAAGGTCCTACTGTTGGCCTAATAGAGAGTATGTGTGCCTTGTACCATTGATCAACATTCTCTGCAGGGTATCCGCAATCAAACGGAAGAATGTTTTCTTTATTTAAAATAGCAATGACACTGAGCATACTATGCCACAACCGAATTGGTTGAATGCTAAGCGCACTATTTACAGTCTCCAAGACATTAATTCCTTATTTGTGTCCATATCTGGCTCCGTAAGTAACCTTCCGGCAATTATGGCTATATGGAAACCAGGCTTGAGGCTCTACTGACTGCGACTACCGACTGCTGATGTTCAGGATAAAATGTCAAGCTGGGGGTTGCACCGGAGGTGAAACAGAACAACGCCTCATTTACCTTATAATTATCCTTTAAAGGGAGATCATAAAACTCAAGGGCACATTAAGATTAAAAACGGCTTTCTTACAGATAATAAGACAGATAAACTCCTTATTCAAATAAACTAAAATTGAATAATAGTTGAACGGCAAGTTCAGGACATCGGAGGAATATCCTAACAGTAGGCTGCATATAAATTGATTTCTACGAATTCAGCAAAAACATAAAGCTTGAAATTTACGATTACGATTGGCACTTACGATTGTAATCAGCATTCAATTCATAAAGAATCATCATCATCATCAGCATCATCATCATTTTCTTGATGAATATGCCAAGGTCTAGCAGAAAAAAGTGCGGGATCTGTAAGAAAAAGAAAAGTGACCAATATCAAACAAACATAGTTGGTAGAGTCACTACAAATGGGACCAACGTTTTATATCAGCACAGCCGTCACTTAGAAAGTTGGGGACATTTGGATTTTTGTACCAAATTTGTTTTCCAGATATAAAATATAATAAAATAAGTTTAGAAATGAGCTTTAACAGTTGCTACATCTTTTTCTCTTTACTGGTGTCCCACCACAGAAGTTTTGGCTACACAAATAAATGGAATGAATAAAAAAAAACTATCTTACGTTATTAGTCTTTTGTCGTGTTTTGTAATGTAGGGATGTCCAAGACTTTGTATAATATTTAGCCCATTTAATTCTATCTTATCTACCAAGGATATGCATTCAGCTCACACGAAAAACTATTTTGGTGCTGTATGATTTAGATAAAAGAATGCTTTGCAAATACTAATTTCCAATACAATTGAGGTCGGGCTTCCTCGATCCGAAAGATAGAATACATAGAAGACAAAGGTTAAACATCCAATTCCCTGCATAAGATAGCAATATTTGCTACCAATGCTAACAATATATCTTTTCCGAACTTTAATATAATCAGCGTGAAAAAAAAACAGAAGGCATTTCAAATTGAACATTGCCGAAAAGAATGCATGCAAGCATATGGCACTTGTAAAAATAACAAAGGTATGAAATCGAGCCAGACAATTTTTCATACATTAAATGACATTGACGTAAATACGGGAAATGTTTATTGCTGGTCTATGAAATCTCAATTTTTTCGAAAAAGCTAAAAAGTTTCAAATACCTGAATCATATTCTTCTCTTATATCATTGTACATTAAGTCTTGAAGAAAAAGCCCCGGAGTTTTGACATCAGTAGAGTTTGACTGGTCATCTGAGTTTAAATATCTAGTCTGCGCCCACAAGAGACGCCCATCGAACTCCACTTTGGTTTCTTCAATATTTGTAGCAGAACTGGCATCTGCACCAATCTCAGTCGGTTTGGTCTAAAACAAAACCAATCATCCCTTAACTGACTGGTTCACAACTGAAGAAAATTCACTAGAAAATTCATCTACATCCCAGACCCTCCTACCCGCAATGTTTGGTATTTGTGTTACAGCGTACAGAAAAGGATTAGGCCAAAAATAAGCCGATACTTTATTACAAAAATGTAAACTAACAAAAAGAAGATAGGTAAGCAAGAGATAATTTGCAAATGTATTTTTTCATTGCTCAATGTATCTCCAAATTTTGAAGGAGTTCGAAAAACATACGCTGAGCTAAGATACAAATGTAACACATTGCTGCTTCATATTTTAACAACTACGAATTTTTAAACACATAAGTTAATATTTCCGTTGCGATAACTTCATTTGAAAAATGTGTATGAAAAACCTTATAAGAATGTGAAACTGAATACAGAGTAGAAAACGCCCTCAATTATTCATGTTTGTCAGTTGACATGGGCTCATACCGTTTCTACTCCATACTGAAAGATGTAGACCTCTTTGAGCTTAAAATTATTCAAGGAAATAAAAAATTACAGGCAAAAAAGTTTCCCTACCTCAGATGAATTCTCAATTTCTTTACGTTCGTTTTGATGAGTTTGATCAGCCAGGCTGTTAGGTCTGAGAGGATGTAATTGCTTCACTTTTCGTCTGCGCAAAATAATATTTGACAGTATTAGATGGGATATGCAACTTATTCATGTTACGATAAGATTTGCAGGAGACATAAGAAATAGGTAAGAAATAACAAACTATTCAACACAAAACCAACCGGAATGCATAAAAAATAGAGCGAGGAGTAAAACAAAAAGCGAGAGAAAGAAGAAGTGATAAGACAAGTATTAAGAGAATGCAGAAGAAGAACGGCATGAAGAAACATAAAGTCAAAGTCACCTTCTTCTTTGTGTTTCAATATTTCCAGTCTTTTTAGAGTCGTTTTTTCGTAAGTTTTTCGTGCTCAACAGTTTTGAAGTTTCTTTCTTTTGGTTAGCGATAGCTTTTGTTACATCTTCTTTGCTTTGTTCTTCAACTTGGTCAAATTTTGCATTCTAAAACCAGAAACGTTTTATTCTGTTAAGAATTATTTCAACATTGATTTATATGATAAAACAGTTCAATATAGTTCTAACGAAACAAACCTGATTGCCGGATAAGTTTCTCAAGTCTTATGTCGAAACTTTCAATGATGTGATGATAAATAAGACAAAGACCCTTTTTTTTCGTTTTTAGTTCAACATTTTTAGCAGCAAATCCAGGGAGACCACATCATGATCCCAAATGGATTTTAAAATCGTTATGCAATTGTATATGACTCGAGCAAGAGATACAAATTTCACGGAACGAATAGATTTATCATCTGCGAAACCATTAATTGCCCTCTTTTATGCAGTGGGTTCGTTTCCTCGCTTTTGGTATGAAGAGTCTTTGGTTCAAAGCCCAGTTGAGGTAGTTACAGCAAATTGTGGCAGTCCACTCCTGATGATATATTCTTAAAATACAATTAAGCTACAAGTAACCCACAGTTGGCACGCGAACTCCGTTAGAGCACAAGTGTCGACGAATGCTACGACAGAAGAGTTGCATTTTGAGTTGGATATCTAGCGTTCTTGCCACTGGTTCAAGAAAATTCCGACTTATTTCCTTTGTCTATTTTGGCGTGTTGCTTCCAACACCAAATGACCCAAACCAGAGATGGTTTGGCGTATGCCAACTCGTTCATTGGCTTGCTTTTACTCATTTGATCAAAGTGCTCGTTTCTTGGTTCATTTGAAGCATGTGACGTAGCCTTGCCCAATTCATTGGCTCAATTAGACGACTAATCATGTGAGCACAATGTGACTTCTTTTGTTATGTTATGTTATGCAAATTCATGACGCAAATCTTTTGACCAGCAGAAATTAACATTGAATAACAATAAAACATGCGTGGACCAGGAACAAAGCTCGGGTGCTTCCTAGTAGTAAGCTCTCACTCCGCTCGCGCAACAAGAAATTAAAAAAATCATTGCTATGCGTTGGGTGCTACAGCTAATGGAATCAGGGCCTCTTTTAACATACAAACTAGGGGGCAAGGCCTTTCAGTCATCATGCTGCCCCCCCCCCTCGTCCCCAGCTACAGTTTTTTACAGTATTTTCACAGTATAACAGTAAAAAAGTGTGTGTCTACATAAAACATGCTATTTTTAGTATTGCAAATGGCACAGCTGAAGCAACGTTAGTGGATGACTCGAAACTACGTTGATTTCAGTCAATTTTAAACTTCAGTTTTAAGTTGTCTCAATTTTGTAAATAGTGATCGTCGACAATTAGACAACAGGGGCTTTTTCCAGCAATCTGAAAGGCGGGGTCTTAAAAAATTCTAGCTTCATTCGTTTGCAGGAGTTTACAAAGAGAAATATTTCTCTTGGCAAAAATGAGTTATATTTTTTAAATTTGCCCCTCTAGTTATGATTCCTTAGAAGAGGCCCTGGACTGAACAGAAATGATTTCAAATGAATCAAAAAAATATATTAGCTTCTTACGCCTGCTGGCAGTCGTCCATTTCTCAGATCAACAATGGATTCAACAAAAAGCCGTTTCCAAACACCAATTTCCATAGAACTGATTTTGAAATTCGGCCACCATCCAAGGTTAATACACTTAGGCATCCAACATTCATCGGCCTCAGATACAAACTTAAAATACCAGGAAACCCTTGCACATCTACACAGGCTTCTTGGGTCCAAAAATGAGAAAATGTACACCACAATGCACCTGGGTAGGATTCTTGAAAAGTCCGTTTGAAGTACAGGGATTCGAGGATGGACAAGGTAATCAATCAACTGGCGTTGAGATGAAGTGCATTTCTCGATAATCAGATGCAAAATGGCCTTTCTTTGGACATCGTTCCATTTGTCAAACTAAGAAAAAAGTATCAAACGATCAAAGGAACATCATAGCCCAGTGTCAACCAAATATTCACATCAACACGAATTTGAAAAGAGCTCACAGATGAACATTACATTGTTTTAGATTGTAACAAAGTACTCTGAAATCTGACAGAATTCTATTGGTTGAATTAAATGATGCAGGTAGAGCAGAAGCTTAATTTCTGCCCTTCGGATATTTTGGCTTGAAACAGGGCTGTGGAATTAATTGATAGGCAGGCACAAGAGGTGTGATGTTTTAAAAATTGAAGAATATTGCCTTGTTGCCATAATCTCTAATTCATAGAAAACTATTAATGTTATCAAAGATCACTAAACCATCCTCAAAAAACAGCATCTACTAGAAACAACTAGCCACAATTAAAATAGATAATGAATAGAGTAGTCATGTAATAGGCGTCAGGCAGTATTGTTTTTTATGCATAGTTAAATGAATATTGGTGACAGCTACCTGGAAATCAAAAACCTAGAATTGTGCTTGGTACAGATTTTTATGGAATTGTTTAATTAAATTAAATTAATTTAATTTTAATTAAAAAAAGGATAACAGCTACGAAATACAGTAACCAAGATTTAGAGAATAACATGTTGGCTATTCTACAAACCAATTGCCATTTTTTTTTAAGTTTAATGCTGCATATAAGAAACTTGAAGGAAGAGCCTAAGTTTTTCCATGTTATGTTGCATGGGAAACGGAGCGTTCTTTACATAAATGAAATGATAGAGGACAAAAATTAAAATATTATGGTGCATGGTATTATCACAATTACTTACAAGTGGGAAGTGGGATAATATAACCGCTCACTGGAGGGTTACAAATTTACTGAGTGACAGCTCCAGAAAACACCTTGACTGTTGATTTAAATTTATGGATCAATAATTTACAAGACCACTCTTTTTTTCCTTTGCAATCTTTTCCAACATATTTACAAAAACTTTGTTCTGCTGGTTATGGGAGAATCTCTAGACGTTTTTTAAATGCTATTTTCTTTTAAAAATTTCTTTGCTTCAACTGGTAAATCATCAGCAAAAAGAATCTAGGAGGGCTTGTTTTAATACGCATCCACTTCAGGTCTCATCATTTCATGTTTTCAAGGATTTGGTTGATGGTTGTCTTTCATGCTTTTCTGTGCTTTAAATGCTCCCTTGAATCAGTCTCATTTCCAAAGGATTCTTCCTTCAAGAATTTAATTTCAAAGGAGGAGCAAAATCTGTATTTAAGATTTGTATTAAAGGCCTTTGACTGGTGGTTTGTAGATTACAAGGATTACATAAAATACAGACACCCATCAGCAGCAATATATACATAACAATAAGTAAGATTAAATAAGTACAAATGTTCAGCATGAACATCATGATTGCTAAATCAACTTAAATAAAAAAACTGCATAAACCTCAACTTAAAATTGATCTTTATAGAGTAAACAATCCTAGCAAGGGAAAAAGCCCAGCCTTTAAGAAAATCCTTATGACTTCAACTCCTAACAACTCTCCTTAATTAACTAATCCAACAAAAGACATATACTCCTAAAATAGTAGTTCCAACCAATTTAAACAGATTTACACAACAGGCTGCATAGATAAACCAACAACAAACTGCAATCAAATCCCAAATAATTAACAAAAAAACAGCCATTATCACAAACTACAAACAACATGGCAATGCACAAAGAGGATTACACATACACCAAATACCAAACACAAACATCACAACACCAAGGTGCTCAGCCAAGGCTCTAAAAAGCATTCCAGTTTTGCAATCCTCTCTTTCATAGCTGTTTTGTAATAGTTGTTATCTAGGCTAAAAATCTGTGAACATTTTTGGCTCATTGCCACTTTAACAA
>WUAR02001462.1:0-11019 GCA_015164055.2 Chrysaora achlyos
TTAGGATGATATTTAGAATGCAAGCACACAATCAAATGGAATTCACTCATTTCAATATAGATCCCCAGAGACTAGCATTTTTAAATTTGAGCCTGCTAAGCAGGCTCTAGCCCGATCAGGAAATTTGCCTTCCAAAGACAAGACTTGCAACCAGCTCCACCGAAAACATTGGATCTTCTATGGAGAGTTTTCGCTGGCCTTCTCTCCTCAAAACTCTCCGCACTCTAGCGCAAGTTTCAAAGCTGACACATTAGGTAGTGGAAAGTTTGGAGAAACCTCTTCTCAGCAGAGATGCAAGTTCTTCCTTGAATTTAATTAAAAAAATCAACGAAATTGACTCAAAGGTTAAATCGTTAAACTCTGTAGCTCAAAATAATAAGCTGCACATTTTTGATATTTAAAATTATAAAATTAACTATAACTTAACTATAAAATTTTAATTAAAACCAATGCAGAACCTTATGCTTCAAATGTACCCAAAAAGGTTCCTTTGCCACTTTTGGATAAAACGAAAAAGGAGATAGATAAAATGCTTGATATGGGAGTAATCTCTCGAGCTCATGGTCATTCTTCATGGTGTGCTCCCATGGTTATAGTCCTAAAGCCTAATGGTGACGTCAGAATTTGCGATGATTTTACAAAATTAAACGTATCTGTTCTGAGAGAAATACACCCTGTTCCTTCAGTTGTTTATACACTTGCAAAATTTGATAGAGCGAAAATCTTTTCAAAAATGGATGCAAATAGTGCATTCTGGCAGAGAAAATTATCGAATGAGTCACGAAAATTGACTACATTTATCACTCCTTGGGGAAGATTTTGTTTTAATCGTCTACCTTATGGTATCTCAACAGGCAGTGAGCAATTTCAAAGGTGCATGAACGAACTTCTAGAAGGACAAGAAGGAGTCGAAGTTCAAATCGATGATATCGTAGTTTATTGCTCTGATGTAGCAGAACATGATAAAAGATAAGATAATGTTCTAAAAAGATTATCACAAGCAAATTTTACTCTAAACAAAGCAAAGTGTGAATTTGGAGTTAAATCTGTTAAGCTCCTTACCTAAGCCTAAAAACGTAAAGCAGCTGAGATCATTTTTTGGCATGGTTAACCACTTGAGCAAATTTGCAAATCATTTAGCTACTATAACGAAGCCTCTAAGAGACCTTTTGTGCAAAGATAATCAATGGAAATGGGGACCCACACAAGATAAATCGTTTTTAGATGTAAAATATTGTCTTGTTTCTTCACCAGTTTTAGCTCTCTATGATACTAACAGAGAAACAAAGATCAATGATGATGCATCATTGTATGGTATCGGAGGAGTGTTGCTGCGAAAACAAGATGAAGGAGTCTGGAAACAAGTTTTCTACATGTCGTGTGAGTTGTCAGAAACAAAGTGAAGATACAGCCAAATTGAAAAGGAATGCCTTGCCTTCACATGGATGTGTGAAAGATTTCATTCTTTCTCGGCAAGCCAATTGTTGGTGAGACAGATCATAAACCATTGGTGCCTCTTCTGACGAAATACACACTTGAGCAAGTTCCACCACGAATACAAAGATTCAGGATGCGATTGATGCGTTTTGACATTCGAGAAATGAGTCATGTTCCAGGCAAAAAGATGTACATATCAGACACGTCGAGGCAGTTGCCAGTCGGGAGCAATGAAAAATCCATGATTGACGACGAAGAAATGTCACCTTTTCTAGAAAGCAGTGTCAGCTCCCTCCCAGTGTCAGATAGTAAATTGCAACAGATAATTGCTGCACAGGAAGAAGATCCTGTATGCACGAAAATCAAAGAATACATCCTGGAGGGATGGCCTGATAAGTACAAAATTCCTGATTCTTTAAAGTCTTACTGGAATTTTAAGGGTGAGCTCTCTGTTGTTGGAAACCTTGTTCTCAAATCAACAAGAATTCTAATATCATCTTCCTTGAGACTAGAGGTATTGGATAAAATACACCAAGGTCACCAAGGCATTGTAAAATGTAAAGCTCGTGCTAAAGTGACTGTGTGGTGACCTGGGTTAAGTAGAAAAATTCAAGATATGGTACAGGGTTGTCGAGTTTGTTTGCAACATGAGGTTAACACACCCGAACCTTTGATCCCCTCCGTATTTCCTGAGAGACCCTGGCAAGAAATAGGAATAGACGCTAAGCAGGCTCTAGCCCGATCAGCAAATTAGCCAAAATGACTTTTGTTATCAATGGATAATTTTGCTTTAAATTTTCCTTTGCAAGCTATTTTGTAATTGCAAGGACCAAGTAGTGTTTTGCTACTTTTTTCAAGATTTTGGCATGTTCTCTTGTCAAATTTCTCAAACAGAGAAAATGGTATTACTGAAACATCAGCCCCTGAGTCTAGTTTAAACTGAACCTGTTTGCCATTTACACAAACCTTCCATATTTCTACCATGATTGCTTTCAACTGCATCAAGTTCGACTTCACCAAGAAAATATTCATCTTCAGAAGATAATAAAGGAAAGGTTTCACCTGAAATTTGGTGTAGTTTTTGCTTCTGCATACTCGTGTCCAACGTCCCACCTTTCCACAGCTATGACATTTTGAGTTGCGTGCTGGGCATGCCTGTTTCTGATGGGGAGGGCTTGAACATCTCTGACACTACGTGGCAAACTGCTTGTTTTGGTGCTTCTCATTCTTGTTGTATCTTGAGTCCACATCAGCGCTTTTACCTATGCTGGGGTTTCTTTGCTTTGAACTGTTTACTGCATCTACGGTTGGTTGTGCTGAAAAACTCATGAGATTTTGCTGTTTTTTAACTACTTCTTTTTGTCGAACAGCATTATTAGCTTTCGAAAGTGTTAACTCGCTCTCCAGTTGCAATTTTTCCGATAAATTTTTGTCACGAATCCCAACAACTATACGGTCACGAATTAGTTCTTCATGTAATTCTCTAAATACACAAAATTCAGCTAGAGTATAGAGATTAGTAATAAAACTGTCTACAGACTCACCCTCTTGCTGAACACGCATGTTGAATTGGGCTCTTTCAAATATCACATTTCTCTTTATTATGAATGTCCTTCGAATCTGTCTCTCACACTTTTGTATTTCTTACTGTCAGCTTCATCAAGGCCAAATGACTGCAATATATCATCTGCTTCGTCGCCCATTGAGTATATCAGTGTGTTAACTTGACTCTCTTCATCTAGCTTTTGGAGTTCAGAGGCCACTCTGAAACGTTTGAAACGTCGAATCCATTTACACCATTCTTCTGGCTTGAAAGAAAACTTTTCTGGGGGCGTGACTTGAAATGTCGCTATCTTGCACGTGTACTTTGTTGCAAGCTGTGGGGCTCATCAACGTAGGGCCTCTTAGTCGTCGACTTGTAGTCTTAAGACAGCTCTTCTACATTCGTAGCCATGCACACACATATCCCATTCCTATCATAATGTTGAGCTAGGACAAGCCAGAGACGAGACATTTATTTTGTTCTTGTGTTTACTAACAAACCTCGACAAACAACAGTTCTAACTTAAATAGTAAAACAACTCACGATTTATAAAAGCATGCGCGTGTGCCGCACGCACCTATGAGAATTAATACAATGGATGTGAACATAATGAACACAACACAACATACATGAACCAAGGTTTTATACATCTTTCCTGGCTTTCCTGAAAATGCTAAGAAAAAATAGGGTCAAGATAACATGATAATAAGAAAGTGTGAAGATTGACTTCGAAACTATTTGACACAGGTTTGGATTACATTTTGGATATTATTACCGTCCTTGCCATGGGGCTTACTAACACATTTCATCAAAAATTTACATAAAGTGGGTAAAGTGTGTTGCTACTTGTATAAATATATAAATACGTAAACAACACAGTACCAGAATTGTTTATTTCAGCCAAAGTTTACTGCTACTTATATAGGTATATAAACATTGTAAACACACTGTATCAGAATTGTTTATTTAAACAAAAGTAATGTATCACACTTGTTTATCAGCAAAGAACAATGTGAAATTCTTACTTTATCAAAATATCTGTGCTGTTACAGTTCTGCTCTTAGATGAGAATCAAAGAGATTCATTTAGTTGTTTTGTCCTGGAGATGATACCTTCTTGACTATATCACGCTCACTTGCACATCTATGCTGACATCTACTGTGGTAAACTGGTACCTTGCATTACAAACTGCTATGTGCACAGTTCTGAATTTTTGAATGACTGTTAAAAAATTCAGACCCAATATTTTGTGGAGCTCACAAAAACAACAGTCTGAACTCTACAAGTGGCCTAAATGAAATGAATCGTGAGTTTAAACTAAGTACTAATAACTTTCAGATTTGTATAGTGTGATTAGTTATTATACTAGTTGATGTGTCGTTTTCGGTGCTCTGTGCAATGGATGGATTTCAACCAAGTAATTGCGAAAGATTAGTTCCTGTGTTGGTTTTGGTTTTCTTGGAAAGGGTTGTTTATAATGAAGTATGCTGCTGGGTTTCACTAGCAATCTCTACTGCATAATTCCGCTGTGATTACTACGTTTGTCTGACAGCCTGGTATCCTGAATTTGCGATTGCAAAGTTCTTGCTTTCTCATAACGATGGGTAGTTCAAGGATGGTAATCTAACATTTTACCTAAAACCATTTTCTGTTATTCTTGGCTAATTGTACTTATTACAACTTCCTCATGCTGTCCAATCTATCTTTTCCATATTCCAAATTCTTTGTTCCATGCTACTGATTTATAGTTGTTACCTTGCTTTCAAAGTCATTTTCTGTATTTCGTGACAGAGATGGCTATGAACCCCCGCGGGTCAACTCTAGGGGTCCAAGTGTAACCATGCTCATCTGGCAAATGTTAAAGTCGACCCTTTCCTCTCATTTTGGTCGGCAAAATAGAGCCCTTTAACCAGCTTTTCTCTGATAAATTTGGAAAACATTGCCCCTATTTACAGAATTTCTCTGACAGATAAGAAAATCAGACTTACCAAAAGAGGATGATAAATGCCAAATGAAAATATGAAGGCATAGACCCTGTCAGTATTTTACAAGAGAATCTAAATTACATAAACAACAGGTGCCTATCTAATGCTACCAATCATAGACCTTTATGATAGAAAATAGCTCTTGATACAACTGTCAATGGGACAAAGCATAAAAACATATACTAACAGTCAACCAAACAGGTAAACTATAATACATAAGGCCAATTTAACAAACACTTTAATGATAATAAACATTATTTGGAAACCCTCCTAAACCCAAACAAATAACAAAACAAGATTGAAAAGCAAAAGAGCATCAATTTTGCCTAATATTTATCATAATATCCAATGTAAACCATCAACATTAGCGAATTTGCGCATAGAACATAACGAACAAATGCAGTAACAATTAACCCACGGGTATTCGTAAGCTTAGCAGTACATTTCCAAGCAAAAATATACTCTCACCTACAACCAGAATCAAGCTCTAAAAGAGAATTATTTTCTGTGAGAACATTCTCTATCCATAATCCAGCGTTATCTTCGGAAATATAAACAACAACAACTACATCAGCCTTCGATTTTCACAGTGCAACAACTGTGAGAACGCAGGATAAAAAGCAGACTCGTAAAAAAGTCGCTGATCTCAACTAGTGCATGACATCTTGAACAAATTATCTGTAAGGCTTGTTTTTACCCGCATGCGAGTCAAGTGAATTATTCTTACTTCTAAATCAACTAATAACCCATATTCAGACGTTTAAAATATCTTAAACTCATTGAGTCGGTAGTTCTAAAAAACGATAATGTTTCTTGCGAGTTTTGATCGTCTCTGCCCTTTCCCTCCATCTGAATTCTTTTCTGTTTGCACTGGTTTATGATGTCGTCCTTCTTCTAATGCTATCGACGCAACAGTGCCTTCTCTTATTGGTCCATTTGAAACAGTTCTGTTTCTTTTCCATTTGGATGAGATATTGGCTAAGAACTTCTTCAATTCAGACAAATCCGATTCGCTTACTCTGTAAACGTCTTTTAAACTGTACTCTACACAACTGCTATCTCTGTTGGAACCATAACTAAATCTACCATACCCCTCTCTGACATAGGTATTTGTGATCAGGGTAAGATTATGGTAGGGCTCGTATCTTTTAGATTAATAGGCTGTTTGTAATCTACTGTTCCTCTGCCAGTGTTTTGCATCCTGATAATTCGTGCAAGGCCAAAGTTTGGTTGCCTTTTTTTGTCAAAATACAGACAGCGATGTCATCAAAAAGGCCCGCTTCATCTGTGCTTGCCTTCGATGAAGCCTATTCTTGCTTTGAACCTGCTCTCACTTATTTGAGTCGATCATTAGAGAGCCTCTTTGGGTCGGCACTCAGCAGCGATACGACAGTTGCTTTATGAATGTTGGAGTTGGCCAAGATCAGTTCTTGGCAGCAAAACTTCAAGGTGGTTCATTGAACAAGATTCACACCCATTTTCAACACTCTTGAAGAGTGTTTGAGGTTGTTGACAAGTTTTTTCTCATTATGCACAAAATCTTGGTCCGAAAGATTCTCAGGGCCGTTGTCTCCTTTGATACCAGAATAGGCAAAATTTTTGTGGTGGATTCTGTATATGTCTCCTTCCTTAGATTTGTAGTGCGTCAGTTGAAGCTTTCTTCTCCTACTGCCTCCATCGGAAGCATGACCAACGAGTGGTCCCAGCACATTTTGCAAATGACCTCTATACATCTCTCTTATTTCTTCCCATTGCTTGGATACATTTAAGTGCGTGGACATGTTGCACGTTGCTTGTAACAAGATCACAAATGGTGGTAGGTCTTGGTGGACAGGGTTTAACATGATTAATTACCCTGTGTTTCCAGCAACTGTGTTTGCTGCAAATGCTTCACATAGTTGGTCATATGCTCCTGCATCATCTCCTACAACATGAAAAAATCTTTGCCACATTCATGCTGACCATTGTCTTGCTTTTCTTTTTTGCACCATCCCCAACATTCATCAGTAGCTATGTCCCATTTAACTTTCTATATGATCCCCATCTTATCTTCAACAGTTTGTACTAAAACTGGGTGAACAATCCCTTTCGATCCTTTTATTGCAGTGTAAACCTTTGCTTGGTGCTCCAAAGTTTGTTCAATGTTGTCGCTGGGATGTATTTTAACATGTGTTGTTTTCAAGATATTGCCTGAGTTGATCTTTTAGGGCCTTCTAAATTATGCGACGACAACTGAGCAACTCTAGTCCCTTCAACTATCTTCACAGCATCGTAAATCTGCTTGGTAACTTCCAAGAACCTATGTCCCTTTGCCTTTCTTCCTGGAACATTCTTTAAAAACTTTAATAGGCGACATTTCCCTTCGAGGCAAGCTTTCAGGAACGCCTGATTCAGGTTATGATAGATCGGCCATTCTGCTGATCTTTTCACAAAATATGACGCTCGATGTTCTTGACCTTGCCACAAGGACTTGTTGTTTTGCTTGCTGAACTTGTGACTTTGTCTGTTCTGGTTCATTGCTCCTGTGAACTGAGTAGACCGGGCTGCACGTTTCCTAAAAGACTCAACCTTGATAATAATCATGCAGTTTTAACACTGAGATGATCCATCAAAAAGGATTTTCTTGCAGTTGCGGCCCTTGATTGTTCCTTTTATTGCCACTGATTCCAAATCTCCTGAATAGTGAGGAACCGAACACCATAGGATCTCACCATTCGTATCTTGTCCCGAAAAATTATCCTGTTGTAATTTAGCTAGCAGAATGTCTTTTCCGTTCCATCTAATGCATTTCTGGTATATACCATGGCAGCATGTTCCATGGGGGTTCTGTGGTTGTCAATCTTTCTTTTACATCTTACTTTGCTTAAAGAAGCTTTCTAATGCTGCCTGCTTTTTGAGTCGTTGCTTGCTTTGGTGGCTTTTTGCATGCTCTTTGATGCTGTTTAAAAAACTTCCACGCTCTAGAAAATTTTTTATCAGGTAATAACAACATTTAATTTTGTTGGTTTCCAGTTTCCGAGTTGGTCCTTGGTCTATATTCACCACAGGGGTTTCAATTTCTCCCGTCACAATAACATCTGCACTTTTTTCCGATATTTGCTGATCACAGCCTGTAAGAGATATCACATAATTTTTAAAATCTGCATAATATGGACCTTTTAAATCTTTCCAATATAGGTACTTATCTCTAAGAAAGAAATTATCAATAAGAAACCGCCAAAAGATGTGGTTTTTTTTGAAGTGCTGGTAGTTATGATATGGCTCAATAGCCGGTCTGTTTTTTTCTCGAAAAATTATTAATAAAATTTGTACATAGGGATTAGTTAAACACTTTTTTGATAAGAATACCTTAATTCTTGGTGAGCCTCAAATATTCTTAAGACATTTTCAAATCTGAGCCTCATTTTATTCTAACTGCAGTTTTTTCTTACTCTTGAAATATAAAAACAAAACTTTCAACTAGCTTATGACAAAATGAAAAAGTCACTGCTTTTGAATTTTTTGAAGGAATAATAATTTTTTTGCGTGAAATAAAATTCGAATCTGGGCATTATTCTAAATTTTTAACAGATTTGAGCCTCAGTTTTCTTATAAGCTATATTCTGTTAAAAAAATATGTGTAATCCCTTTATACCCTCTTCCCCCCTCTCGATGCTCTGCCAAGAACATGTAACCAAAGAAAAGGACAACTCCTACCTTTTAGCAGGTGCTCTTTGGGGATTTGGGCTTGTCCTTGAGCATCAAAAATATTGCTACTTCCACATCCCATTTCTGGCAGGGAGATATCGTGTATGTTTGTTAGATCTGACAAATCACAATGGTGTACAGGAACACAGTTGCAATACGGGCATTTTATGCTTCCGCTCTCAGCTATGAATTTCGCACAAACCTTGCAATTTGTGCATTTTCAGCGCTTAATTGTCTAGCAAGGCCATCGTGGAATCAGCCAAAAATCAGCATAAATTCGACCAACTAACTAAAAACAAATTAACCAATAACTATTACTATTCGAACTCGAAATTCAATGGACCACCCAAGACTTGAAAACTGTCTCAAAATATAACATTCTTTCAGTTTTTCTTTCAAAAATGACGTTGGTCATGAAATCCTTTAGTGCCTTGATTTGAGATAGTGGTAAAAATGACAAATAATCGGTGAACACTGGTGTGGCTTGGGTGGTGTGGCCTGGCTAAATTCTGTGAACTCGCAAAGTAATTTTGTGTATGATGGCTATTTTTCTTTGATATTTCAATCATACAGATCATGAAAAAAGACAAGGAAGGAAGCTAAAACCTGCAAATCGAAAGTTGCTTGATGGCTGGTAGACCTACCACTTATTGCCAAATGCATTCTGACAGAACCTCTAACCATCAGGGAGTCAGAAACAGAGAAAGAAGAAAAACGAGGTGCAAAGCAAACAAAGTAATAATCAGTTAATCTAAATGTGAATTTAATTCAATTCTATTTGCTACGAATACGCAAACATCAATAAATGCACAAATGGATAATCTTTGTTTAAAGGGCCCCTAAAACCAAAAAAAAAATTCTGAGATTTTCATGTCAAATGATAGTGAGTTTGAAGCCATCGTGAAGCTTTTTTTATTACATTTTGAATCTGCTGCCTACTATGGGCACTCAAAGTTGAGTTTCTCTGAGAAAATACGAGCAGTTTTTTCTTGATAAAAAGTACCTTGTGATGTCACGAGGTTCTATTGTTACCTTCTCGGCGTACAATTCCAGCAGCTTGGTAGTGGCGATTTCTGTTCGGTCAGCTTGGGTTTACTTCGATGGAATTGAACACCTCCAACCTAAGTACACCAGAAATGATCATATTTGTAGTGGCCATTTCAACGCAGATTTTTTTTCAAACCATGGAGACATAGTAATGTCATCAAGGACCAAAGAAATCGAGATTGGGAACAAGATGGCTTGAGAAGAGGAGGTCCAGATCACTCATGTTAGTAACTATAAATTCATTGAATTATTTGTATTTTGATTGATTCTTTGTAGGCCAGTACCGTTCAGATACTCGATTGAGCATTCAACTTAAACTTTCATAGTCACATAATTTATGTTTATATACATGTAGGCACACAATAAAATACTCTTGGATAAGACTAACTTGTAAATATGGCTTTAAAGAATCGAGGATGCTAAAAGCATCTCTTGCAATAGAAAAGTGACAATACTTTTTGATAAACTAGACAATTATTCAAAATGCATAATTATCAAAAAAGTCATAATTTTAAAAATCGAGTTATAAAATTTTCTTGAATTTCTTGTAGAATCACAACAGCAAATTTCTATCTTACTATGCTACTTTCCAGTCAGCAATGACTGCATTATTTGAACAGCATATTATTAAAAATTGGAATGAACTGGAATTTTTATCATCATTTGGCAGAATGAAATTCAGAGATAGCCACTAGCAAAAGAAGGAAATTGAAAAGGTACAAAAGGTATACCAAGAAATTTGTGATGTGCACCAGACTACTTAAAACCATGATGCTGAAGAATTTACACCAAAGACAAGCCAATGGAATAAACTAGACAGTACTTGACTTTTGTTATCTATACAAAATACACTAAATGTGAACATCAAATATATAATCAGTATGAATTATGGAATCCATCAAATTCACTAATGATAAATTGTGAATTTAAACATGCACCAGGGGGGGTGCGAAGCCAGATCGCGCACGTGCATTACTTGCCAATGATTTTCGTTGTAAAACATTGTAGTTTCATATTGCTCAAGTCGTGTACGGAGGTCGAATTCCGAGTGGCCTAGTCAACGGAAGATAACGTGGTGTGAATTAAGCATGTTCTGATTTATGAAAAACGATTTTGTTGAATCTTTGGCAAATGCAATGGGTATCCAGTGTCTTTTTGATCTTCTTTGTGAATTTTTTGAAGAATTTGTCTTCGTTCTCTGTCTCAAAAAGTTGTTGAAGTCAATGCGCATAGGCCTATGCACGCACGTGAAAGTAAAACCATATTTCATTCAGTTTTATGCTTGGTTTCTCAGGCCACTAAGCCTATACAGCTCTAGAA
>WUAR02001573.1:0-11014 GCA_015164055.2 Chrysaora achlyos
TTGCCCGTAAACTCCTCAGAAAGCGTTGGGTGCCATGGTATCATCCTGGTCGAAGGTTAAGGCATGCGCAGTAACGTTAATTTCATTCCGGCAAGGCGGGCTATCCCGCCTGTTTCTGTTTAGCTACATGGAGAAAATCATCCCAGCCAGACGGGACGGGATGAAACTCCCATGCGCAAAGTTAAAATTGTATTACGCCGGGCAGATCGGGATCATGTAAACAGGCCCTAAATGGGTTCTTAGTCTCCCTGCGTTCTTCTGATTAGAACTACCTCCTCAGCTTTCTTTCTGGAGTGTTTAAGGGGTCTCAATAAACGTGTTTAGGACACAAAAGCCATGCCGTGGCCTAGTGGTAGAGTGCTCGCCTCTGGTTCGGAAGGTCGTGGGTTCAATTCCCGAGTCATGCCAAAGATTTTTAAAATGTGCTTAAAGCCTCTCTGTTTAGCACTCATGGGGCACTATGGAGTAACTGGGTAAAATTTGGGAGCGCGTACGATTTATTCAAACCTTACTTCTTTTTTCTAGTGTACGTGTCGAACTGACAATGTGAAAATCGAGATGGAGCTATTTGTGAAAAAATATCAGGTGAATTTAAAAACATTTTATGAAGATTTTAGCCGAAAAGGCATGTGGATGCTTTCAATCAGTCATCATTATCATTACTACTATTGTAATCAACGTCATCACTTTACTTATACACTGCAGTTTTTTCTCCATACCAACTCATCATACATAACCTTCGCACTGCATCACATCGTACCTTATTCACAGCCTTCCTTCCTTCACTGCATTTCTTCCTCACTTAGCCTCACCCTCATATATAACATTGAATGTATAATATGAATAACGTTTTAGTTACATTTTCCTATGCACTTATGCTTAAATGCGGTTTAAAATATTTTTCCAAGATGCATACGATAAAAAAAAATTTCTGATGACGTCATCGACCAAAAAATGCTGAAGTCAGCAAATCAGTTAAATTTATACATCAAAGTGACGATATTTACGTGAGGAGTACAAAATTGAAATGTACAAAATGTTATTCCCTATGAAATCAGAGCAGTATGAAGGAAGTTATGGTGGTTTTTCTGTCAATTTTACCTCTAAAACCCCTAATGATGTCATCGATCACGTGACAACAAAAAGTTTTCCCGAAAGGTATTCGGCGGATTTTGAAAATCCATTACACTATCTATCAGATTCAGTTGAAAAAATATTAGTTAGCATGTTTGTTAGATTGTTCGACTATATGCCCTGTCTATCAATATAACCAATCAGATCCTATCTCACTATTAAAATCTGTGTAAATAGTCTAATTTTAAATTCCCCCCTTAACTTTTATTTTAAACGCTTAAAAGACGGAATATTGGTAAAAAATGGCTAATGTTTTTGTTGATTTCCGGTTTTCCTGCCTTTATCTAATTTTCTAATTTGATTATCGTTCTTCGCCGCAAGCATCCTCCTGGATCCAACAAGCATTGCTTGATATGGTGGATTTGTCCTGTTCTTAAATAATCAGCTGTAGAGAGTCCAGAAAAATAGTAAATCTTCCTCCGGTCAAGTATGAATGAAAAGAAAACATTCCTCATTATAAGGTGTGGTCATCCAGTGAAAAGGGCGTGGACGTCGTTAAGACAAAATGTAGCACAACAGAGAAGTCCATGAATTTGCCAATGGCTAATTTTTCCTCACTACGACCAATTCTACTCTAGCTATATATAAGATATTCTGTTAGCATCAACAAAACATGTTCATGTTTGCTGATTGAATAGCAGTTAAACATGAAAGTTAAACCCTCAAAGACCTATGTATTACCAATGCCAGTGAAAATTGTTTTTCAGACCAACACTCACTTTTCTGTTGTTCAAGGAACCTTCCTTACGGTCAATGACCGTGGAGCCGTGATGTTTTCTGGACTCTGCAGTTGTATTTCATGTACTTCTGCAAATAACATTTGAATTACGTTCATTACGTTCTCAGCCTAAACAGTACAAAGAATATATGGCAAGTAGAGAGAAGAAGAAGACCTCATCTGCTGAATCGACTGATGAAGACAAGAAAATAAGTGGTAGTAAAAAACAGGAAAAGAAAATTAAAGTTAAAAGGTAACAACAAACGTATTTTTCTTTATGCAACTCTGAATTAAAGCAGTTTCGCTGACGCTATCTTTCAAAAGGCCAGTTACCCCTTTGACAGAGCACAATTCGTACATGTTTCAAGTATGTGCTCATACTACATCTGCTAGTCTTGGTGACGTAATTTTTGACAGGTGCCTGCAATGACGTCATCAATTATTTTCTCTACATGGCCATAACTAAAAAAATAACAAAAGATATTGAAGTTTTGTAAACATCATCCTTATCAAATCTCTTTCCATAAATGCGAACTCCCAAAAAGGGATAGGCCCACTGAAGACCATTTAAAGTGTTTGAATAACGAAAATTAAGGGTTACTTGTTTCTTACTTACTGTAGCTAGATCAAGGCCCAACGGTTCAGGGCCATGGGCAGATTAGTCCAGGGCTGTGCAAGACGTGATTTTCGGGCATCATGAAGCACTTGAATGTTTTAAGCAAAGAAATGATATACCCCGTTTCGAGAGATGCCCTTCGATGTGCCCCATCTGCCCATTCCATTTGGCTTGTCTCGTTGATGCAAGCCAACGTATATATTTCTGTGAAGCCCTAAGACAATTACCATATTCAGATCAGGCATAGCATGAATAGCATAACCGCTTGTGGATGATCAACCAAGGCCTATATGTACCGTATAGTGCGTAACTACCATACCAAAATTGATTAAAGGGGAGGGAGAGAGTTACTACAGCCACCACTTGGTCAGCACAGAGATAAAAAGGAAATCATCACACAAATGTGCGGTCATCCAGAAGCCTTTTCTTACATTCTTTGCGCTAAACAGGCCACTCATCTCTGCTCAAAATGTGTTGTTTTTAGGTACCCTGCTATTTCTGCAGTCAAGTCAATAGTAAAGCAAGTAAAAAAAGAGACTCGAGAGGGGAAATTGCCTGTAAACTACAAGAAACAGAAGCAAAGAGCCATCGAGAAGGCTAAAGATCTCTTAAAGAAGGCAGAGCAAACAAGACGTGTCTGTTCTGAAAAGAAAACAATACGAGGTAAGAAGAGATTCCTGTATGCGATGCGTGGCCAGTTATTTTGCACTGAGGAATCAGCTTTTAGTTACGGGGCTTCTTTTAACATGCTAACTGGGTGGGCAATTGCCCCTCCAGCCCCCAAAGTCCTATTGTATTTACTATTTAAATAATAGATCTATTGCCCCCTCTAACTTTGTAAACAATGGATTGTCCCCCATGTCATTGTCCCTAAAAAGATGTCCTGCTTTGGTATGTCTCATAAGTAGGCCTTCCTCTTGCCATGGCTAACCAGTTTTGTTCTCGAAAGGTCGATTTCTCCTGTGAAACGCTGGAATATTGTCCTATTGTTAATTCTTTGACCTAACAACAAACTTACAGCTTTATTGAAGGGATAAATTGTGCGTTGTTAACATTGTCCATTTTTAAAAGCAGTGTGTATTTTTAACAGTTTAATATCATTTTGCTATCCCGATAAAATAAAGGTTTATGTTAATGTTAAGAAATAAAGTGCCAGTTGTATTGGCAGTGAAGGATACTGCAGAATACATAGAATCATACGTTTATTCTAGATGGTCTGTCACCGCCAAAGCTAAGTCAAAAGCAGGCCAAAACTAGTGAAATGGCCGGCATGCAAGCAGTAACCGCTGCGAAGGAGCTCAAACAGCAGCCACCGATGATGTCATCGCAGTCTGAGGCTAGTTGCGAAGAGAAGAGGAGGCAAAGGGAGCTGAAACTGTTAGAGATCAAGGCCGAGATGGAAAGTGAAATGGACGCTCGGCAGAATAAGCTCATGGGCATAAAGCAAGCGAGGGCAAGGCGTCACGAGTTTAGAGAAATGAAACAAAAGTTACGAAAGAGAGACCGCTCGAGAAAGGCTTCAGAGAGTCAGGAAATAGTTGAAAGAAAATCGCCGTCCAGTGAGGATCAGAAAAGCGCCCCATCATCTCACATGCGTGGAAAAGGTATATTATTCATCACAATAATAGGATTATAAGTAATTAAGAGAGTGGAAGGTCGTGAGACCCAGAGGTGGAAAAAGTATCGGAACCTGGGAATGTAGTTCCCAGAAATTTTTTTGGGTGGAGATATTCGCAGAAAGTTTCACAGAATTTTTTGAAGTGTTGAAACAAGTATGAAAGTCTAATGATATAATTTGAGTCAATTTAACAGAAAATATTCTCTCTAATTGCCTGTGAGCAAATAAAGCTGAGCTGCCAATAGACTATGAGGCATAATTTTCCGTCATTTTCAGACATTGAACCCAATTTTTTATGAAGATACTTTGTGAAAAAGCAGATTAAACATTCAAATGAGAACCTTTAATTTCTTAATGTCTAGCTTTCCTCTTCTACATTGTCATTTTACATGTTACATCAACTCAGTGTGGATAAACAGGCACAAACATCAACCCCCTTAAAAATTTCGCAGAAAGTTTTGAGCCAGATTCCTAGGTTCCCAGAAAGAAAAAGATTTTTTCCATTTCCGGTGAGACCTATAAAGCCCTGTTGTGATCTATCACACGACTAAATCGTGTGCGAGAATCTGTCTATGTGTTTTAGTCGATCATATGCTCGTTCAAATTGTTGCACTGTCGAACCGTTGGTGACTTCGCTTGATAAGTTGTTGCATTCATTAATGACTTGTTGCGTGAAAATGCTTTACGAACGTACATCTAACCTGGTTTTTAATCCTTGATTTTTATGTGGAATATCGATAATTTCGAAACAATTCTTGCTTTTGTCAACTATTGCGTGATATTGCTTTCATCAGGCATTTAATATAAACAGTATTCTCAACTTCTTTTTGCTTGAATAATTTCTAAATATTTCTTGCTTCTCTCAGCTATTGACTATGCTTTTATCAACAATTTGATGAGAGTGCAGGCCAATGAAGCGCCAAATTGGCCCAGAACTTATCAAGAAGATTATTTTAAAATGTGCAAAGTTGGTACCAATTTTGCCATGCAATAGCGCTTGGGATATATAAATAATCTCGATAATTTAAGGAAGACTATATTTATTGTGAAACAAGCTACTTTGTAAGTTACCCTCTTTTTAGATTGGGCATCTGTTCTCAATGGCCTTTGGGTTGACCAGGTTCCTGACTTCCAGCGTGAACAATCTTACAACAGATGTTTATCAAAGAACGGCCTAAGCTGTACTGTTTGTGCGTATTTTGATCACGGACTGGTAAGTGAAGCAGCAATCCAAGTAGGCAAAAGCTGTAATAAGGATGCCTATTGTTTCATTGTTTACTTCTGTCATTAGTGCACGTACATTGCATGTGTACTGCGTGTAAGTGTAAATAATAGCTTATTGCACGTTTAGTGTAATTTTAATGCACGTATTTAAAAACTTATAGAAAATGGGGAGATAGTAGGTTAAGAAATGTGGAAGCTCGCCTCTGGAATAACCCTCACCCGGCATTAAAATATCTTTTTATACATAATATTTCCAAGTAAACTATTATCGATAGCTATTAAATTGTTCAGTACATTAGTCACTTAGTAAGCTCACTTTTCAATGTTTATCGTTATTTCATATTTGAATGTTTATTGTGATTTCACCTTGTTGTTTCTGGTTAACATTTTCAATATTGTATTGAACCTCATTATTACTCTTATGTTTACGGCTCAAGCTAGATAAGCTCTGCTCTACTTGGGTCGTGTAGAATACAATTTATTTTATATAGAAGGATTGTTTTTAAGTTTTGTATTCTGCAAAGCAAATTGAATTTAAATGCATTAAATCGCCAAAGTTTTTTAGTATGGCATGCCTCTTACAACATTAATAATTACATTTTTTTATGTTACTCCCTGTTAGGCCCAGAGAATGTGCAATTTTGAAAGCGACACTGAGTTGTATGATCAACAAACATCGACGTCGACATTGAGAAGTACTCCTTTGGTTCCAGTAATTTGTTTTGTTCGAGCTCAGCAGAAAGGCGCAGATAAACCAAACCGTGAGCCTCAATTATTGAACATGCTGACCACACTTCCGAAAGATTCTCAACTATTGAAGTGCAGCAACTGTTGCATTACTGTCCATGAAAGTAAGTTTTAATTAATTATCCTTAATTATATCTTGACTAACGATAGCAGATGCCCTCCCTCCCTCCATGGCCTATTAAAAGGCTCTGAAGTTGTGGCGAAAGAGCTTACTGTTCTTCTTGCAGGGATTGGAGCCCCAAGCATATTGCAAGAACCAAAATTCAACCCCCACCCTACCTATCCTATGTTTTTGTTACGTTTTCTAGTGTAGAGATTTACGCTGATTCCAAATATCTAAGTTATTTGGTTAAGAATTAGCTATTTGCACCTTGGTCTTGTTGCAGTTTTTTTTACTGTGCGAGATGCGATCAAAACATGCCTCCAGTGACGTCACGATGGATTACGAGTACGGCTTGGTTGAAGACTTTTGCCAACTGGCAATTTATTTGTTCAGTTGTTTCTTAAAATTGAATATTTTTGGCAGGGGAAAGTATGCTTCAATTGTTTGTAGTTAATGCAATCTGTTTTTGTTTAATTCTAGGCTGCTATGGAATCGATGAAGGTACGATCAACGAAGTCAGCTGGATGTGTGATCCTTGCAGGATGAGTTTCGAAAGTCGTGAAAGAAGAGAAGGAATTGTGAGTAAACATTTATCATGAAATAATGTAACTTGGCTGCCTTGTTAGCATCTCATATGATGACACTCCCAAACCCCGGTGTCTCCCAACTAGCAAGATTTGGCCTACCACAAAATGAAGACATTTTCAAATAAATTAGAACCTTTCAAAATCAACCAGGAAAATCAAGTTTCTTTTATGCAGTTACTTACGCTATCCTTAGGTTTATTTCTGGGTATTAAAATGTTTGAGACAGGGCATCAAGAATTTGTTACTTCCTCGGAACGGCAGATTTGGAACAAAAATTTCCTGCCGACCATTCTAAGTTTTTTGTAGCCCTGCCAGATGGAAAAACAGCACCGAACCACTGTAGACAACAAACAGTGCCAAGAAAACGTTTATAAAACTGTACTTTTATCATTTATGTATACTAGTTCATACTTTGTCATCTATATAGCTGACAGTTAGAGAAATTCGAAAATACAGTACACTTTCGCTTCAACAGAAATAAACTTTACGATAATTTTGGGCCTACCTATTAACCTAAATTACAATGGGGTCACATGGGAGCAACAACCTAACAGTGGGACCAACCTAGTACAATCTGTAAATAAAAGTTAATGAAAAGGGGAGAGGCCCGAAAGGAAAGAAGAAAAAAATAGTTAGAGAATAAAGGGGGTGTAAAAAGAGGAGCAGATGAGTGATGCTGTCTGCCCCCAGGAGGGGAAATTATTAAAACGATACAATATGAAAATTAAGAAGTTCACAAACAGTTGACATACACCATAAGTACAGGTAACCTTATAGCCAGCAGTTTCTTTAAAATTTCCTGCTCGATTATCAAAACTTTCCTTGGAACGACGCTCCCGTGTTCCCCCAATTTTTGATGCCCTGGTTCGAGATTTAGTTGATCATTCTTTCTGGTTTCTTACAGCGCTGCGAGATTTGTGCCCTCCGCGGAGGAGCCTTGAAGCCCACTACGAGTGGCAGGTGAGCTCTCAGCATGTCTAATATTCGCGGAAATAAATCTTACATTATCTTGTTGATAAGATATCGCGGCCTCTTGGGTGCAAGTATATAAATACACACGATTTGACTTGCTGTGTGTGATGCATCTTCATCTTTTTGGTGGACTACCCACGAAGCCCGTAATACAATTCTGTATTGATCCGTGTTAAGGATTTAGCAGAATTTTCATTTCCATATCAGTGATAAGCTATTTCGAGATTTATGGCTTAAAATATATACGATATTTTTGTTGGTAGTGTGTTTAATAATAATTTGATTGAATCACGTTCTGTGTCTTTTAAGATTTTATCTGTTGAAGATAACTTGTACTTCTCAATTTTCTTGGATTACTGGCATTATCGTTCTTAAAAAATTGATGTTATTGGGGCCGTGAAAATTGTCTATCTGGGTCATGAAAATTCTCCCTTTTTAACTTGCACCCTCTGACCTTATTTGACATTTCTACACCGCTGGTTGCATGTAGACTTCCGTGGAATTGTCTGCAGCATAAAGCCTGGTTTCCATATAGATCGCCAGTGGAGTAAGGATCGCCAGTGAAGTAAGGATAGCTGAAAATTGCGACCTGCGATCCTTACGGGCCTTTCCATCGTTCCATTCTTGAAACAAATCGGTTTCCATTAAGACGCAAGGATCACAGATCGCGCGAGTATTAAGACGCAGGTCTTGAATTTCAGCGATCCTTGCGTCTATATGATAACCAGCCTTAAAATGGACCTACCACTTTTTGGAGGTTCGCATTTATGGAAAGAGCTTTGATAGTAGCTAAGTAAGGATGACGTTTACAAAACTTCAGCTCTTTTTGTCGTTTTTGAGTTCAAGCCGTGTGAAGGAAGGAATGTATGGCATCATAGCAGAGACCTTTCTGAAATCACAGAAAAAAAAATTAAACAGAATAAGGGCCTAGGACAAAGCCTGGCACTAGGTTAGAAATTTAAAAATTCAAATAGATCATCAATGGTCAGAAGGCACCCATAAGCAACATTTAAAGCTAATCCGGGGTTCAATTCAGAAAATATGGTACAATTATTACCCGTGGTCTGCGCCTTTAAACAGGTCACTGCTATAACGTCATTGATAATTTCCTTTACACAGCCATAGCTCAAAAATGACTGAAGATATCAGAGTTTACGTCATCGTCATCGTCATCCTTACTTACTGTCAAAGCTCTTTCAATAAATGTGGACTTTGAAAAGGTAGTAGGTCCACTTTAAAGATACACATACACGAGGTTTCAATAGAACTATTTTGATTTTAGATGGGCACATATTGTCTGTGCTATCGCCTTCTTCGATGTCTCATTCACTGACCCAAAAAGAAGATCTTTAATCGACCTATCGAGTTTAAATATTGCACGTTCAAAACTAGTAAGTTACAGATTTCTGTTCTTTTGTATTTATTTCATTTTTTATCAAATTTAATTAATCCCAAGCAGAGCCGCATTTAGTTTCTGAGCCTAGAAACCAGGTTCCTAGAATATTTCTTTTTACGATAAAAAATGTTTTTTACCCAAATTTTGAAAAAATTAAAATTTTATAGACAAAATATTTACAATCTATCGAATTAATATTCTGCATCTTAGTGTCAATGCAGTTTCAATGTGGTAAATCATGGGTAGCAAAGACATTTTTGTAGATACTTAAAAAAACTCACTGAAAAACTGTGAATATAAAACTTCTGCGCTTAATTCTAACTTGTAATAATGGTATGGCTTAATGAAGTTATGAATTGTCTTCCCAAAGGTCTGTAAAAGTGTCTGTACAAGTGTCTCAGTTCTGAGAAAGAATTGAAGATTTAACAGCTATGTACCCAAGCATAATAGCTGGTTCTAAGTTTAATGTCTATCACTTGTAATAAATGGAATAGCTTGTAATGCGTTAGGCTTCCCTGTGTAATTCTTGGCGTTTCAAGACAGATTCACGTTATATCTTTCTAGCTGCATCTCTTTTTTTCGTCCTAGAAATGTGTGTACTGTCACAGGTCATCGAATGAAGAGAAAAACAACGGCGCCTGTGTTCAATGCGTTGCAGGGAAATGTGCGCACAGCTTCCACGTGACATGCAGCTTTCAAAATGGCGTGCCTTTGTATTCTGGTGACTGGCCTTTGCCGCTGGAATTTTACTGTCATCAGCACGTGAAAACGAGATCTCTAAGGGTATGTTAAAATGATAATACGGTTGATCTTAATGGTGATGTTACAGATTAGTTTACGTTAGTCTCTGTGGCGCAGTTGCTAGCATGCTAGAACTAAGAGTCAGAGAGTTGTGAGTTCGAGCCACGGTCATGCCATCTGTGGTTAAAGAGATAGTAGCCTTGGGCAAGTTGTTAGCACAAATGTGTCTCTCTCTACCAAGGAGTATAAATGGGTACCTAGTTTGAAGTCATGAGCGCCGTGTGTGGATGCACCATGCTATATGCTATATGTATCCAGACCAGGGGGTAATCTGTAAAGTCAATTGAGTGGCCTTGGGTTACAAATAAGACTGTACAACGGCACATTACGTTTTGGATGTAGAAGAGAGTGAACTATACGTTGACATGTTGACATATGTATCTCCAGATACCAGGATTCAGAAATTCGACAGTAAAACTTTCTTTTCGCGCTAGCTTCATCAGTGATTACATCGAGTCCCTAAGCAGATACATATCCATCCATTATTTAATGGTTAATGGATTTTGCCTATTCTTTAGATATAACGAACAGTTAAATTTCTATGTTACTTAATTGAAGTTAAGTACAGTATGTGGGCGATATGACAGCATCCTGCAAATTTTTGAGCAAGTTTCTACTTTGTCCGTAGAAGTCTCTTTTGAAATGTAGCTGTATGCGATTTCTAGATAAACTGATATTTGCTGTCGCTTCAGATTTGTTTTAAAAGAAGAATTCACAATTCCTGGCCCAACTGTTTTGGCAATCATATATCTTCTATGCTGAACTGTTGTTATAGTCTTGTGTTGTTCTCTCTTTAGGGAGAGAAACGACTGCTGGCTGAAATACAAGAGAACGATTTGGTTTTTGCAAAACACAAAAACGGAAGGTATGCCCATCAGTGACTCAAATTAAAGATATGAGAATTGTATTCCTCTTTTCCAACATATTGGGACATTTTGCTTTAATACATTTTTCGCACTTTCGTGGAAGTTGTAACTTACTAAAACGTTATCTATTTTTCTTCAGATTCTACAAGGGACGTGTGGACTCAATAAATAAGATATTATATTACTACGTAGTATTTGAAGACGGCTCGTTTTGCCACGATCTACCTCCCGA
>WUAR02001795.1:951-11008 GCA_015164055.2 Chrysaora achlyos
TTTTGAGGGGGGGGGGTAGCTCAAGTCTGGGCCGCCCCCCCTTTGTCTTCCCTTGCCACCCCCCCCCCCCCCCCCCCCCCCCCCCGGTGTATGAGAGCAAAAATAACAACACGTGATACTAAGAAGACATCATTCTGTTTTTCAGCACTTTGCAATTCCTTTTTAACCTTTTGATGATCTACTGCAGATATTTTCAAAGTTAATTTATCAGAATAAGCTAAAAAATTTAACTTCCAGGGCCTTTTCACATCCTACGAGGAGGCAGGGAAAGCATGGCCATAGTAGGGAATTGAGGAATTCGCAGAGTACTCCAGGATTTTCATGTTTTCATCAAAAATAGGTCTCTTTCAGAATGGGAGGTATAATTGCTCAGGGTTGTCAATTAAATAATAATAATAAAAACAGACATGCTGCCCTAAGACGGAAGGAAACAATTAGAAGGAAGGATTTTCATGTTTATAAGAAGGAACTTGCAGACCTTGGTTTTGGTTTTGGATAAATGGATCCCCATTAAAACATTGCAGGAAAATAATTGGTTTACCCAAAGTCAAATTAGATTATTTTTTAAAGGTTTGACAGCAAAAGTGACTCACCTCTACGGGTTTCTTGTTCACTGGCATTCTTTTCTGCAAAAAGACGAAGAAAATCACAAAAAATTACAAACGAAACCAAAATACCAATGGTTTTTCTCGGTGTTCTTTTTAGGCCAATGGTTTGATATTGAGTGAATTGAAATAGACAAAACACATTGCAAAAACGCTTCTTACGCAATAGAATGAGCCTGTTCTGTATTTTAAGGAATTTCCTAACATTATATGAATTATAAAGGCGCAAACTTGAAGCAACAAAAGTACATATTTAAACACTAAAGGTATTTCACCAAAGGCAAAACAAATGACCGAAATTGAACTTACTTTTTTGAATTTCGACTCCACCTCCCTTGTTTGAAATGTCGATAATATTGCAGTTGCCAAATACTGCCTTAGCATTATCACTTAGTGTTGCATTTATTTTCATGTGAGGTTGACGGAATCTGTTCTCCATTATCTCTCTCGTCTGTACTGGTTGCTTTGATGTTGCCAAGAAAGTGATTCCTCTTATATAAGGGAGGTATGGGGATCCCCCTATGACGGAAGTTCCAAGAACAACTTTACGTCATCACAACAATGCCGCGAGGTCCCCCACGAAGGGAAACTTCTGCAGCACAACAAGTGAAATACCTCCAGAGAGTGATGTAATTTCCTGAATTTTGTGCGAACTTTTGTCGCCAAATTTTCAAACTCGGAAGCAGAATATACTGAAAAACAATCGCAAATCTTGAAAATAAAAATAAATCTGGAATACGAAAACCTCGTATCTTTAAACGTATCTACTTCTTGTATTCTAAACCTTGAAAAAGTCCTGAATGGCAGGACGAAATATTGATAAAAACATTAAGTTGTACACATTGCTTCTCTGGTCTCAGTCAACTGAGCAAACGGAGCGCTACCAACAGGCGCGGATTAGACCAACGGGCTACCGGGCGATCGCCCGGTGGCCCCCCGAAGGGGTGCCCAAATGAAGAAACAGATATGAAGCAAGGCTTATAAAATTTGCTTCAATACTGGTGAGAAAGCCTGGCAACTCCGCCATTCCTAAATCCTTCTAGCATGGCCTTTTGATCTATCATTCCAATGAGGAAATAAAGTACCCTGAAATCTTTTTGATTTGATTCCGATCATGCAGGCTATATACCATTTCGAAGTATGTATATTCTGTTAAAGTTTGGATCTAGTAAATGATGTGTTCTCTTGTCAATAAACTTGGCTTTGCCAGATCTGATGCACCCACCTCTTATAATAGAAATGTGACCCCTGAAGAGAGCACGATTGACCTTGGTGAAAAGGGGGGCCCCTGACAGAGATCCCCCGGCCCTATTTTGAGAGCTGATCCGCGCCAAGGACAAGGCCTACTCTCTAGAGTATCAATGGCGTATTGCTAGCGTAGCACCTATCGAGTAGTCTCGGCATGTCATAGCATGCAAGCACGGAGCGTTACCTATGCCATAATCCCATGTTTTGGTGTATCAATTGCATACTCTTGGCATAGCGATTGTGTAGGCCTACCTTTGTTGTAACCTAGGCACGCAATGGTCTGTTGACTTAATGTTCGCCGTTTCTTACTAATTAGTGTCTCTGTCATGTTTTTTTCAATCCTGTTGTGTTAGCTCTTAATTTCCGTCTCTATTTCTATGTAATCTTGTAAATTATGGTAAACCAGTCGTCCTTCGTAATCATTTGTGTATGCTATAACTTTAGATAAAAGTCTTATTGTTGGATTCGTCGAGATAACATTGAAGCAATGAAAAATACGTGCAGTATTTCTTTGGGGCCTAGGCTTCTAAGCCTAGACCCTCGAGGCCTATATACATTGATATTACGCCGCCAGCAAAGAAACAGAAACACGTTACAGATTACCTATGGTTTGTTAAAACCCTCAGTTTACTCATGGAACAAATCCAGGTTTGAAGGCAATCTGTACTCTAGGTGGTTCCACATTATGTTCGTTACAATAAAATTCATGAATCGTGAACCCAAGAGATTGTCTGCACAGCCCATCAGCTACACAGTCAGTTTCTAAAGCATTTGTATTCAAGATAAACGGGCTCTACAGTAAAAAACCACTTTAAAATGTCTCCATTTTTCAAGCTTAGACTAGCAAAGATTCTTAATCCTGAATTCTAAAATTCCATACTAATTCAGCTTAAAGTGCTTAGTCTACTCATAAAGCCTATAAATTACTTCCTTTTGAACTCCAGCAACGTCTTATATCGCTACTCTTAGTTTTTAATGAACTTTATAAATGTTGCACCAAAATTGTAAGGAATTTTTAGCCTAAAGGTTCTTAAAAAGGTGGTTCTTTTCTGCAGGTTTTTACTGTGTTAGATTCTGTGATGCGTGAATTTCGTGGCCATGAAAATAATGATGAGCACAAAACGGGACACTTGTAGTAGCCCTTACCGAAAACCATAGCAGAAATGATTCAGCGATTTTCTATCAACCGTTTTCACTGCAATGAAGGCAATGTATATTTACACAAATATTTACAATCTTACGACAAATTCATTCATTTGGTCTTATCTGTAAAGTTATTTTCTGCTGATTGTCCAAACACTCTCGTAGTTTGTTCTCACATAAGGTTAGGCGCTGCTCCAGTATCGATACAGTCTGTAATTAAACAATATTTATGGTTTAAAATATCCATTTATTTCATCATCTATCTCTTAAAAACTGGCTCTTGAAATAGGTGCAAGCATTTACACATAAAAATATTGAAATCTTGATACTTGGAGTCACCTATAATGCAGCTGCAATTGTGTTAAAGTATAAGCTCACGAAGTATAAGCAATGTATAAGCTCACGAGGGAAAAAAATATATTACACACCTGAGTGATAACATCCAGCTGTCCAACAATGTGTTCCAATGTGGTTGCGAGTTGTGGGGGTATATCCCTCCTTTCTAATGGGGTCGTTTGGGGCAGGCCAACGGCAGGTTCTTTACCTTCAACACCAATGAATTTGGAGTAATCTCTTCCATCAGGCTACAAAAAAGATAATCGAATCGTTTAATAGTTTAGAAACAAATGTATATATGAATTAAAAGATTAGGAATAAATAAATGTTTTTTGCTAAAGCTCGCATGGAAATGTATGATTTATGTATGTATGGAAAAAAAGATGCATGTATGTATTATGCATGGAAAAAATTTATAGGAATAAATGAATGTTTTTGGCTAAAGCTTGCATGCAAACGTACGATGTATGTATGTATGTATGTATGTATGAAATAAATTTTTAGGAATAAATAAATGCTTTCTGCTAATTGTTGCATGTTGTGTGCATGCATGTATGTATGCATGCAAGAAATGTTTAGGAATAAATGAATGCTTTTTGCTAAAGCTTGCTGAATTTCTGGGACAGCAATCACACAGCTGGACAACAAAATACGCCGATGTGACTGGTTTCTGGTTAATGTGCAAGCTATTGGAAAGAGAGTTCGTGGCTGAATACATTATCGTAGCTACATATATAAGTCGTAGTTGGAGCATTGTGCATCAGGAACGGCAGAAGATAAATCATTGCACATCATTGTTGTATATCATTCCAAATAATTCATCAGGCTATGTTAACAGGAAGATATATAAGGGTTTACTTGAAATGTCATTCCAAGCTAAGAATGCAAAATGAAGATGAGGGAAAGCATTGCAGTCGAACAACTAAAACAATTTCAAGAGTAGTGGCTTTCACAAAATACCTGTTGCTGTTGCTTACCTGCGGAATCGAAAAAAGAGCTGGACCAACTTCCATCACATTAGGAGCAGCTGATAGCATGTCACGTGGTTCGCCACTAGCATGAATCTAAATTAGCCAAAAACGAATTGGTTATCAAGATGCATATGTTGAAATAATTTGCTATTTTCGCTAAAGGGATCGAAGGTAGAAGCTATTTGGAGAAGAAGAATAAAGAAGGTAGTCGAAAAAGAAGAAGCATAAAGAAAGTAGTTGAAGAAGGAGAGGGAAATGAAGAAGAACGTAGCTGAAGAAGAAACCGCACAGAGAAGGAAGTTGAAGAAGAAGAAACACAGAGAAAGAAGTTGAAGAAGATGGAACGTAAAGGAGGATAGAAGAGGTAGCTGAAGAAGAAGAAGCATATAAGAGATAGCTGAAAAGGAAGGATTATAGAGGAATTAGTTGAAGAGGAAGTAGCATAGAAGAGGTAGATACAGAAGAAGGTAGCTGAAAAAGAAGGAGTATAGAGAAGGAAGTTGAAGAAGAAGAAGGAGCATGGAGGAGGTAGCTGAGAAATGAAGAAGTAAAAGAGGAGAGCATAAAGGAGGAGAAAAAAGAGCTGCCAAAAGAAGCACGATCAGAAAGAACATCAAGAAGAAAGAGAAAAAGAAAAAAGAGAAGGTTCAGAAGATGAAAACTGTAAAGACAGGAGCAGAGTGTTCAGTGGTTGATGCAACACGGCTTTACCCTTTTAAAACGCATAAAGGCGTCTGTAAGAAACGTCCTTTCTTGGCAACCTGATACAACCCCTAACTGATAATTATAGACAGCTGATAATAGCATGTGTTGATTTCTAAACTTACATCTTTGGTTCTTGTTGGCGTTGGTGGAGTTCTTGGCGGTGGGTCATGACTGTGCGACATGGCAGGAGATGCAACTCTTTTTCTGTGTGCCTTTAGAACTGTCGATAGAAATAATAAGAAGCAACTGAGGGCATTTTGCAAAGTAGTCGAAATTAGGTATTACAGAACACTGTTAAATGACGAAGGTGAGAATATATGTGTGATATCTACACAGTAAAAACCCACATAGGACAACGTAAGTTTTCAAAATCAAACTCATTTGGATCTCATTAATGCCAAGGTGATTATAAATCAGGGCATAGGTTCTTAAAATGGGTTTTTTGATGAAAGAGAAAATCATTACAGCTGCAATTAAACATGCTATTTTGACAATTTGAGCGACTGCATCATGAAAAATCTTAGATTAATAACAAAAATGTGTTGTCTTTTCATATACAAAATCCTGCATTGAGAGCCTAACAAGAACGCTTCTTATTTATTGGCTTAGAAGATCAAATTTTAGGCTGCATATGTTTTTTATATCAAATTAAAAAAACCCCAAAATGTTTTTTATGAGAATCGGCTGATGAATTGTGTTTGATACTAGAACAATATACTCAAATGTGGAGCACTTTTCACCACCTGCCAAAAATGCACATTATTCTTTTTCATTATTTACAAAAGGCATAAAAAGTAATATGATAAACAAAATATTTAAAAAAATATAAATTAGAAATACACTTAAAAGGGACTGGATGTGCTGTAGGTTTCATTAGATTGGAAATACCTCGTTATTTCTTGTTTTATCTTATTTTTATTTCATATAAAATGGAAAGATTACTGTATTGTATCTCTTTTTACCTTCACTGTAGTCAACTGAATCAAAATTTGTTTTCCAAACCATAACCTAATCAAAAAGGGCAAAAGAATGAAACATTTAGTGATGTCTTCAAATCTCAGGATCTATAGCACAAAAATATAGGTAGGTTGAATACTGGAGAACAAGAAGCAATTCTCATGTACGAAGAATGGCTTCTTCCCAATGAAATATGATATTTTTTCGATACGAATACTATTTGTTGTTACTCAGAGAGAGTCAATTCATTTGACCAATAAAAAATGATATTAAAATAAAATTTGTAGTGCTTGTTGTACGTCGTACGTAGAATGAATGAATCAATTATTTTTAAAAAACGACAATGTACTTAAAGAAAATAAATTGAACAACGTTTCGAGCTTAACTTGTCTTCAGGTTTAAAGTATGCATTGTCAACAAAAAATGAGTATTGTGTCGAAATGTTGTGCTTTTAGCATTTATTTGAAATGTGAATTTCAAATTATTTAGCTAGTAATATCTAGTCATACGTTTTTGCCAACACTGAAGATAATGAAAATCATTATTGATTATTAATGAAAATTGATTTCGCAATGTTTGTCCTCAGTTGCATGTTCTGACAAAAATATTATATATTATATCTTGTATCTTACATCTTTAAGCTTTTATCTTATATCTTATTTCTTATATCTTGACATTTCCCATATCTTATATCTTATATCTTATATCTTATACTTATACTGATATCTTTTATCTTATATCTTATATCATATATCTTAAGATATCCGTTAGTAAAGGTTTTAGTGTATAAAGTTAATCCAGATTGCAAAACCCGATAGACTGCCTTTAGACGACTTTCTAATACCTTCTGGTAAAATATTCTCGTCACTTTTTAGATGATATTTCGTCAAGAACTGTAGTTTGCTAAATAAAATTCCTCAATGGATTACACCGTTAAATTCATACCTCGAATTGCAATATATTTAGCGTGATTCATATAGTTGCCTCTGAAATATCTCTGAAATGCTTCAGAAATATACTGTTAACAGAGCGGTACGGTATTAACCTTACCTGCTCATCGGTGCTTCCCGATGCAAAGAATTCCCCATTTCTAGAAAACGTCACAGTTGTGGCTGGACCCTAAAAGAGACGAAAACCTGGCACTTCATTTGGTCATATCAGACTTGGACCAAACACCTTTGTAAAGTTGGACCAAACATCAAGTCCATTCAGTTCCGTTTCATCTACTTCCACAAACAAAAACAGAGACTAAATCAACCAAATCTCGAGTCCCCTTTTTTCTAATCTGCTGCTAGTAATTTCCTTCCCTTCTAATTCACTAGTTCACTTCCCCAGATATACAAATTTGGACTATTCTTTGAGTGGCATAAATTTCCTGAATAAGTGTTATTGTGTTGAGTTAAAAGTTACAGTTATTCGTTGATCGCTTTGCTGTTTCTTCCTATTTGACTCAGATTATATCTCGTGTTTACCTCCCTAAACTAAACGATGAGACATAAATTGAAGTTGTTGACAAATCACTTGTTTATTCCTTCGCATAGCAACAGGAAAATCGTCGAATAAGACACCAAAAAGATTTAACAGATTATAAACTTGGAAGTGGATAAAACCGGCAACTAGAAACAACTTCATTTATATGCATTATCAGCTGTAGAAGCGCAGTGAGTAACCGAAATACGGCTTTTTAGGCATCAGAAGGTGAGAGGGAGCGCGAAGCTAAGACAGAGAGAGAACATCCATCATACTAACAACGATAAATAGTGACGGTCGTGGCAATTTCAGATTATACTGGCTTACCTGGTGCCCATGTAGAGTGTAAAATAATCTACCTTCCATCAAATCGAGAATCTGAAAGATATAATTCATGAATTGTGAAACAAAAAACTAAAAAAACGTTACATCTACAGAAATAGCTTGCTTCTGACAGCCAAGGAACTTTAAATACTTCATTTAGCATGGCAAAGTGTATACGAATTTGATTATTTATGATAACATTTGCTATTGCTGTAAATATTAGCTTCATTTAGAAACAGTGAATTAACAATGCTGACAAACAGCAATTTAAAACAACTTTGCAGCATTAACAATGGCGTCACTCATTCAAAAAACGTTTATTGATTTCCCAATGCCCAATGATCTTTCTACAATAACTTGTTAGTTTTGTTATCTGCATCATTTATTGACATTGTTGTACATTTATCGACGTCTTTCTATTCATAAATTGCATTCAGTGGGAAATTGCATTGCCTCTGTCAATTGCATTGTAATGCAACTTTAGTGAAGTATAAATGTTACAATTGATTGAAATTGTTGTATATTTCTAGACGACTTTTCATTCACAAATTTCAGTCAGTTGGAAATTTGCATTGCTGTAGTCAACTGCATTGTAATGCAAATTTGTAGCAATGAAATTGGCATCATTCATTGAAATGCTAATCAATTTCTGGATAACTATCTTCCTTGAAGCTATTGCATTCAATAATAGTAAAAGTTTTACTCAGAAGCAGTGAATTTATAATGCTGACGTCAATTGCATTGTAATGCAACTTTACTGCAGTATAAATGTTACAATTCATTGAAATAGTTGTACATTTCTTGACGACTTCCCATTCACTAATTGCATTCAGTGGGGAATTGGCAATGCTGAAGACAACTGCATTGTATTGTAACAGCAGTGTAATTGGCATCACTTATTGAAAGTATCGTACATTTCCAGACACTCAAAGATTTGATGTTTATACTCTGCAATTAAAAAAAACCTACCCACCTTCAAAGTCGTATCACTTGACGCAGTTACAAGATAATTGCCAGATGGATGAAAGGACAGACCATTGACGGCATTTCCATGAACTAGAAAGCCATACTAACACAATTGACATTCGCAACATCGATAACATGATTTATAAAACTTCAACATTCCATTCAATAGCAGCGTTAATCTAAAACCGCTTACACCCTGGGGGCCAATAGGGTCCAATGACAAGCAACACAGAAAGCCACGTTATCAGGGGGTAAATGTTTTAAAAATTTCGGAAATTCTGTAAAAGCGTCTATTTAAAATAAGAATTTTAAAATATTTAATAAAATTTAAAATTACATATAATATGCATAATTTTATATTATAGATATATAAAAAAAAATTATGTTTTTTTTTAATTCATCTTTCATGCAACTACTATTTCTTATGCCACCCCCGGCAGAAAGAACATTTCCAAATGGTTTACGCTGGAAGCAAAATTTGTAGAGGGGGTAATAGGTTTGAAGCATACCTTGATAATGCTGCAATAGTTTATTCATCCGAACATCCCACACCTATAAAGAACAACAGAACGACATTACTTCCTTTAGGTATTTAAGTTGTAATCATTTGTAAATTATTTAGTCAGTAGCATGATAATCGTCACATACAATGTCTGTTACTGTCTCCGTGCCTTCGCATGTTGAGAATGACAAGATATAACTTTCTGTCAATGTGTTTCATATAATTATATGTCTGTCTTCATTACTTGTGTAGTTTATAGTATATACAAAGTGTTAAATGAAAAAGCGCATTTATTTTTGCAGTTCTTTAGCTAAGAATGCCAAACACAACAACTCTGCATCTCATATCATTACGTTACGTTAATGACAACAGTTGGGTGCGTCCAATATGACTTCAAGGAGAAGAAAAAACGAGGAAGACCACCAAAGCGATGGAGTGACCAAATTAAAGAAGACACTGGTTTACCGCTACTGACAGCAGAAAAATACACAAGCAACAGGGATCGTTGGCGAAGAAATGTTAAAAAAATGGGCGAAGATTCAGATCGGAGTATGCAATTATGTCAAGTAATTCAAGTTAAGTTATAGTAAATAAAAAAGTATTAAGTAGTTAAGCGATCGATTCCTGCAGTTCTTGAGCTATAAATGCTAAACAACGACAAGATATATAATTTTTATTGTCAGTATCTCATATATTTACATAGCCTCCCATCATAGCTTCTGTAGTTTATAGTAAATACAAAGCATTAAATGACTAAGCGATAGATTTCTGCAGTTCTTATTCTCTCTATCTTATGTATTTATGTAGTTTGTCTAATGCAGTCACATCAC
>WUAR02001906.1:0-11006 GCA_015164055.2 Chrysaora achlyos
ATGTTTGGGTAGCAGGTTGAACAGCTTTGGACCCTGGATGCAGAAACTTTCTTCTATTAGCGAACATATCTTATGTTATCCAACAATTCTTCTGATCCGACACTTCCTTCCATGTCTAGTATGGTTGTATGATTTGACTTCCTCATTAACGTTTATCATGTCACTGGCTAAAGAATTTACAAATGACGACAACTTAAATACCATTACCTAAAGCAAGTAATTAGAGAGTATACCAGTGGCGTAACGGAGACACTCAGGGCCCATAGGAATCCAGTAGGGTCCGCGAAACGAAATGAGCTCTACATGGGAATGGGGCTCGAGAAAATTAAAAAATTTTGAAAACAAATCCCTTTTGAACCTCGAAAAATGAACGTTTTATGGAAAAGAAAATTTTTACGTAGAAAAATAAACCCATAAACCTTCTTTTCATCTTGGGAACATAATTTGTTGATCAGCAATCGAACTTATAAAAATTGATTAAACGATCTTTCACTGTTAAAGATTATTCTGTTTTGCTGGTCAACATGAAGTTTAGCCTTTCTCGTATACTGTATACACAGTTATAGTACTGTTTATATATATTGTTCTGTATTGTATACCCAGCCTTGTGTTGAACTAACTATGAAATGTGATGCTGGCTTATATAAGGGTATCCATGAATTTATTTGGATTAAAAATTGTAGGGCGTTTCCAAAGCTTCTTTAGAGCTTGGTCATAAACCTTTTCCGCGCGCGATCCCCCAATACTAACTGCTTCGCTCGCTCGCATTAGCCGTGGGATAGTTAAACGGCTTTGTCCCCCCCCCATTAAATCGTAACTAAGCCAGTGAAATTGCGACATATGAAAACCAGGCTTCAATATCTTTCCTTTACTGTCATACAAGGTTGAGCTAGTCGACTTCTTCCTGAAAATAATAGAGCGAAGAAACCCCCTAGAAACTGTTTTAATTGTCTAATTGTATTGACGTTTTCTGCGTTTTAGATGTTATATTTATTCTAGCTAGCCGGTATTTCTGCAGCTCTGCCTCGCAGTGAAAACATGAGAAACCCATTTAGAATATCCCTCTCTAGCCGTAAATCTAGTGAGACAGAAAGTGTCATTGAAGTATCTGCTGTTTCCATTCGCAGAGGCTTCCATCCACGGATCAGGCTGCCCAAGACGATCAGTGCAAAGTGCTATGAATGGCAGGTATGTCTATGGGTTTTTACGTGGAACTCTCGGTTCCAAATTAATTAGTTTTCACTGGCATGTGATCAAGCTTATAGAAACATTTTTTTGTTTATTAAATGTCATTTAGCGTTTGGAAAATGTGTACAAACAAGTTGCATGCCTTTCTCACCAGCAAGTCTCAAAGCCAAGCAATCTACACGATAGCGCATAGTAATACTTCGCTAATGGACCTAGAGAACTTAAGTACGACTGTTTTAAGCTCTCGTGTAAATGGGGCCTAAGCTTAGCAATTACAACGTTTGGCTATAATCTCGGTGGATAAGAAGAGGGGGTATGGGGTCTTCACTACCCATCTGTTCTAATGGTTTCTGCATTCCATAAAACCTCATCCGCAGAACACAAATGATCCCAATTTACTCCTTCAAGACCCTGACTTATCAACATTCTAATCAATATTTTTAAGATCCTTGCGATTATAAACCATATGTGTCGTTGAGTTCGTAGCGGTCTTTCTCTTTCATTCTCTTTATCGCACAGACTGTTTTGTAAACATATTGTTACTTGTTGTTTGCTATTTGATATTCTTTCTCTCCAGGTACAAGTGAAAATCATCGAAGCAAAAGATCTGAATGGCATGGCAATTGATCCTGTGGCAGATATTCACGTTGGCGAACAAAAACGACACACAACCACGAAACCACACAATAATAACCCTTTATGGGATGAGGTAACAAGATGTATATTTGTTATTTGTTCTCTGTTAATTTTTTAAAATTCTTTCCTAATATTGTTAACAACTGTTGTGTTGCTACCCTTTTGTTACAACAGCAGCAGCGATCCGAAACGCTCAGCAAAAAGACACAGCGTATATAACAGCGACAAAACTTGATTAAATAGAACAAATAGGATATAAGGTGTATAAATGTTTGCAAATACAGATGACGTAGAAACCAAATCAAAGACACCAGAGAGACATTATAATTCTTTCACATGCAGAGTGCAGGACCGCAAACTCTCCTAAAACCGAAAAAATTATTCACTCCAAAAACTACAACCTCATATTTGTAACTTAGCAACTGAATAAAAGCAACCAATGAAAATAAATCAACTGAAGTGAAAAACAAACTGCCAAAAACAAACAATAAACTAAAACAACACAATGTAACAAGAAAACAACACAACATAACTATACCCTTTTTTAAAGAACTCGACTAAATAACCCCTTGAACAGCATAGGAGGATCGTGTATATTCTGTACATTGTCTGATTCTTTTGTTTACATTTTTGAGTACCCAATAAACGAGCAGCATTTATGCCCACGGGATAAAACCGTGTAGCTTGATTGGTTGATGTAAAAAATGTAAACACAATGTCACATGTATCCTAGGGTATTCATTTCCTAGCAGATCTGAGACCTATATAGGGGGTATTTTACTGATTGATTGTTCTACAGTTTTGATAGAGGATTACGGATTATTTAGGATTCTGAATGGATTAATGGATTATTCGCGCACTTCAGCGTGAGTTACGTTTACTTCGAATTACGAGATGTCGGATTATCATCCAAAATCGATCAGCATTATCTTGTCTAAACACAATCACGATTTCTTTATACGAGTGGAAGCGCCTGCCTCTAAGAAGTGGTGGGACAAACGTAGATGCTGTTGTTCATTGGCAATGTATCTTTGCAATATATGGGTTTATATAAGTTAAGCGCCGGAGGAACACTGAATAGCTTAGGGCCAATCTAAGCAGCGCATTCCTAGTCCTTCCTCGATGTGATTTCTTTATGTATTTGCCTGGAATTATAGAAGGCTGGCATTTGCTCTCTTCACTCTTCTACAACAGGTTTGGACTGAGGCTCGAGCTCACAACCCTCACATCCAGGGCTGTGCGTGCCCACTCTGCCATCCCTACTATGAAATGGGAACCCTGGGAATTTCTAGGATGACAGAGAGAATGAGGGTATCAGAACCGTGGCTATCAAAATTGGTCACCCCTCCCTCGAAATTTTCTCCTCGGATTTAGACGAATTACAGTCGATAAAATTACTGACGAATTACAAAATCGATCTTTGTAAGAACTGAGGGGACATGTCCGCCACTGCTTTTTACCTCTAAAGCAAGGAAACTTCAAACTTTTGCCCCCCTCTCTAATTTGGTTGTTATTCCTTTGACATTATACTGTATATACGAGAAAAACCAAAGCCTTCTGTCACACGCATCATTCTTCTTTCAGTTCTTTGTATTCGAATTCAAGCTTACGAAAGATCAGATGCTGGATCAAATTGTTCAGTTTCAGGTATAGTTGATGCAGAAAAACTACATTTATCCCTTGTTTTTCCCTGCTTTCTTCTTATTTGATTGATTTGATTTGATTTGATTTGATCAGCTGGTCAGTGAGTCTAAGTTAGATTGTTCAAATATTGTCTATGCTAAGCACTTTGTAATTTTATGCCACTCCCACACATCAAGGACTTGATTACGTGAATTATTTCACGCAAGAGGCTGCTAAAAGGAAAATATAATAATTATTATTATTATTATTGTCACGTAATTTATCGTTGGATTATAACATACGATAGCTAAAAAAAAGTTGTTAATTGACTCCAACGCTAATTATTATATACAATATTACACAAGAAAGAAGTGGGTAAAATATTTATAAGTTAGCAAAGTATACAGTATAAATGGATATAAAAAAATTTATGTAATAAACAGCCCATGTTTTGAGTTTAATTGTGGCAACATATGTATTACTAGTGGATATGTCTTTTTCGGGGTCGATTGTAACCAAGTTATCTCAATAGATTAGTTCCTGTGTCGGTTTCGGTCTTCATGTAACTTGTAACTAAGTTATCTTAGCTGGTATCTTATCTTTTACTACGTCTTCTACTGTTATTCGAAATATTTTGTTTTATTTACTTAAATCACTAAAACCTCAAGAAAAGGAATTATTATAATTATTTCTAACGCTAGCCCAAATTTGTAATAAGATGCGGCATAAGTTGCATGGACAATTTTCTCTGTACCAATTTTTTATCTTTGTTTTGAATTGGCAAAGGATTCTGAACTCTGTATCGTTGGTGGCAACATTTGCCACACCTTTAAATCGGACGCTTTCTGTCTCATTTTTCACTGATTTAGAACTCTTTAAGTAGTCAAAGATACAATTGAAGACCTTGCTAACGTTACTGACGTTTCGTTTCGAGGCATTTATCAAAGTGAAGGCTAAGATCGTTGACATCTTAAAGGCAGTCTGTCCCCAATTGTGTTCATTGCTATTTTATGGCTTCAAAACTCACTCATCGCTCGCAGACCCCATTACAGCCAAGCGGTTTGAACATAAATGATCTGAAAATGTTTTTTGCATAACTGATTGGTTGTGCAGCTATTGCCTTGTATTCGAGTCAATAATGCTTGAATTTTACTGCAACGAAAAATAATTGTGGACAGACTATCATTAAACAAATTTTAGCCGTCACTTTGATAAAGAGCTAGGACCGAGATGTCGGTTTATTTTCAACTTCATTATCTGGCATTCTCTTGCGTTCTCTTTAGGCTGGTAATTATCTGTGGAAAATAGACTTTTTATCTTAAAATAGAGTTTTCTATGTTAGATAATGATAAAATGTTTCTTGTACTTTTTAGGTTTTCACTGGTCGCAGTATTGTCTCTCAGGGAAGTCTGATAGGACAGTTCAAGGTAGGGGTCAAACTTATCTTTACTTAAAATCTTATTTTGTAACAGTAAAAGGAGAATTCGCTAGACGCAAAATGAATCAAAAAAGCCTAAAAATAGAAAATCTTACAATAGCATCATTTTGGCCAAAAAAGTAAGCAAAGACAAAACGAAGATGTAAGGCAAAATCAGTCAAAAACCGAACGCCTAGAAATGGCCTCATTTGGTTAGATTCTCATCCAGGTCAAATTCGCCATGAAAGAAGATGGAGAGTCGCCAGCTCTCTGTTATCCCCTTTTGCGCCCTTCTGCCCTATTGCCGTGTTTAGACCCTATGTGCAATCGTAGCTGCGATCTACATGCGACTATTGTTGATATCTTGGGTGTATTAAGTCAGATAAACTACTGCTTGTCTTTAAGGATTCACTGAAGAAGTAGTTCACCATTTTGTGCCAAATCGACTATCGACATTGCAATATTATTGCAAAATTACTCATACTGATTCGTTTTTATCAATTTTAGATGGATTTGTGGACAGTGTATGAGCAGCCAGGTATACTATTTTAATAATTCTGCGTTTTTGTTAGGTATTCTTTTGAAAAAATTAAATGTCTTAGAATCAGAGCGATTTGCAAACTTGAGACCAATTAACTTGAATTTTCCTGATGAAATCTTGTGAACAAAGTGTTAGTTTCTTCTTGTGCAGCACGAATCTGCATAGAATGGTAAGAAAAGAACTCATTCTGTCACCAAAACGTTTTTCGGTCAGGAAATTGCCAAATGGTTACACCAAATGCATTTTTCTTAAAATAGTCTGGATGCTACCTTGATATATGTTTACCTTAAAGTCACAGACCAAAGAATAAAACATAATATGGGCCTGGGATAAAGCCTGACACTTGCTTAGAAATTTTAAAATCCAAATAGTACGTCATTGGTCACAAGGCACCCATGAACTACATTTAAAGCTAATTCGGGGCTAAATTCTGAAGATATGGTACAATTATTATTCATACTATGCCTTTAGACATGTCCCTGCTATGTCGTCATTACGGCCATAACTCAACAACGAAAAAAGATATTGATTCTGTGAACGTCATCCTTACTTACTACCAAAGCTCTTTCCATAATTGTGATCTCCCAAAAATAGTTGTAAGTCCACTTTAGCATTGCATTTGCATTCTGTTTTGCAGATCACAGCTTTTTCAGCAAGTGGGCCGTTCTTTGCGGACAAGAGCCTTCTGATATAAAGGTAAATAGGTTCTTCCTTGATGTTGCATGTTTAATAGTTATATCATGTGTTATAGCTAGATTGCTTAGACTCTGTTTTATATGGTTTGCCATGTTCGAGTTACAAAAGTTGCAAAAAAATTTGGAATTCCGCTACCAGGATTTTGACCTGTTTGATAAGACACAGTCGCATAAGCCTTGTGTTAAAAAAGCTCCATAGTTTGCCAATATCATGCAGGATGAAATACAAGATCTAAACGTTGACTTACAAATGCATCAATAATCTTGCATCTTTGTATCTTACTGAGCTAGTCACATTGCGAAAAGCAGCGTGACAGACAAGGTCTGCCGATGATGATTTGACTCTCGAAACACCAAGGACAAAGCTAATGATCGCTGGAAATCGTGCATTTACAAGTGCCTCTCCTTGAAACAGAATTACCGTACACATTGCGGGCAGTGGATTCTCTTTATACTTTCAAATGTAGGCACATGCCACACATCTGATTCAAGAATTTAATTAAATTATTTTACCAACAATTTTTAGCATTCTTTGTAATATTGTATATAATCTAATTATCTCTTATGCGTATGTGATACCAATTTTTCATTCTTTTCTTATAGGGTTATCTCAGGGTCGATGTTACTGTGTTCGGAAAAGGATCTCACGTGAAAGTTAGAGACATTATTTCCTTTTTTATTTTTTCTTGATTTGCAAGAGTTCATGCCTTTCTTAATTGACCGTGCTTGTTTACCAGAGCTTAATTCTCTGTTTATTAGACAACTCCATTTTTTGATGATGTGGTTGTTTAAATTGATGATGTGGCTGTTTATTGATGATGTGGTTGTTTCAATTGATGATGTGGCTGTTTATTGATGATGTGGCTGTTTCAATTGATGATGTGGCTGTTTTTGAGGATTTGGCTGTTTCAGTTCATGATGTGGCTGTTTTTTATGCTGTGGCTGTTCAAATTGATGATGTTGCTATTTCAATTGATGATGTGGCTGTTTCCCTTGATGATGTGGCTGTTTTTTGATGTTGTGGCTGTTGCAATTGCTGATGTGGCTTTTTCAATTCATGATGTGGCTGTTTTTTATGCTGTGGCTGTTTCAATTGATGATGTGGCTGTTTTTTGATGTTGTGGCTGTTTCAATTGATGATGTGGCTATTTTTTGATGATGTGGCTGTTTCCATTGATGATGTGGCTGTTTTTTGATGTTGTGGCTGTTGCAATTGCTGATGTGGCTTTTTCAATTCATGATGTAGCTGTTTTTTTATGCTGTGGCTGTTTAAATTGATGATGTTGCTGTTTTTTGATGTTGTGGCTGTTTCAATTCATGATGCGACTGCTTGAATTGAAAATGTAGCCTTCTGGGGGGGGGGGGTTTCAGCCCTAAAAGAACAGATGGCTGTCCCGCTTAGAATATCAATATTTGTGTAGATGAAATGTTATATTTTGTGGTTCATAAAAATTTTCCATTAGATGTAAGAGTGTTAGTATTCAAAAATGTGAGTATTCAAAAATTTACCTTTTTTTATTTAAGATGACATTTTCACCTTTCTTCTTAGACTCCAACTCAAAAGCCAGAATGTGATGTTGAAAAGTAAGTAAATAATACTGAAGCTCTTCACATTCATCATATTTGTAGAAGCTGGACCAGTAGGTAGTGTTAAAGTATAGATATCAAATGATTGTTATCTAACATGAGCTTGTACTGCCAAACACAATGATTTCAGCCCCCTGAGTTAAACTGTAAATTAGCAAGCACGTAAAACATATACTTTTTTAAATGATAGAACTGTTCTGAATAATTATCAATCTCAACCATTTTTTAGGAATCTGCTATTACCACCCGGGATACAGGCTTTGCGAACATCAGCAAAATATTCCGTAAAAATATACCGAGCAAAAGGAATACCAAGGAGTGAGTCTGAGTTTTCGCGATTTTTTCGTTCATTAACACTGACAAGAATGTTTTAGGGGTTTTCTGTATTATATAATTTATTTAATGTTAGTATTATCCATAGTGGTGTGCAGCACGTTTTCTTTTAAAGTGGACCTATCCCTTTTTGGGAGTTCGCATTTATTGAAAGAACTTTGATTTTAAGTAAGGATGACTTTGACAAAACTTCAGTATCTTTTGTCGTCTTTGAGTTATGGCCGTGTGATGTACAATTTGAATTTCTAGATTTCTAAGCTAGTGCCAGGCTTTGTCCCCGACGCTTATTTTATTTTTTATTTTTTTGTTGAAGTTGTCAACAAATTTTTTTGATCTGTGACTTTAGACAGGTCCCTGCTTAGACAACTGGTGGCCTTTTAGGTATAACAATTTACTTCTACAGAATGTGTGACTTATTTTGTTGAATTTAGCGTGTTTGCTATGTAAACGTTATCCTTACTTGCTATCTAAGCACTTTCCATAATTGCGAACTCCCAAAAAGTGATAAAAAAGAAATTGAAATAGGATACGCGCATTAACTAACGATTATTTTACTCCTGTTTTTTTTTTGTTTAAAAGGGGGCAAAGGCCCCTGAGCTTCCCCCATTACATCTATACAAATAAATTGCTGTGATCAAACTCAATGTGTTATTTTTTTTAAACTTTTTTTCTCTGTTTGTCTGCAGTGATAACTACTTTGATGGCAAACGTTAAAAAAGCTATCACAGGGAAGGTGAGTCGCATGAACGAAATAGAACATTTCCAGAAACAAATATTGAAAACAAATTTGTTTATCGATAACGGATATGTCCTTGTTTAAAAGTTGGACTTCTTAATCTAACAGTAGTTTTGTTCTTGCTTAAGTATTTACGTCACTCTCCAAGGCTGTTTCAGGTTTTCATCTCTCAACCCTTGGCTCAATTTCGCTGAGTCATATTCTGATAATAACAGAGCTTTTACTGGCCAATAGATTTTTCTATGTTGCGTAAAGTTACGTAAAGTACTTTGAATTGTTATATTAAGACTCACTATTAACCTTTTTTTAGTGGAAACACTCATCAGAATAAGCTTTTTTGAATTCATTGATAAACAGTGTATTATATTTATTTCAATCATACTCGTTAATATTCTAGGTGAGAGACTTAGCGGATCCCTATGTTGAAGTCTCGTTTGCTGGTTGCAAGGTACATTATTCAAGCCTGGTTTTACAATAATAATTTCTTTAGGCCTGTTATTGAAACTGTTTCTATTGAAGCTACTCTTCATGACCACGAATGGTCTAAAAAACCTGGCAATAACAAAAGTAGCTGATAGTCTTTAATGCTATGAAATCTGTTTCCAAGAATGTGATGTAACAGATGACAGCTCCTTCTGGCAAATTATATTTAAGAATACTGGTACCTATGAATATTGACATCAAAATTAGCACGATGTTTCGAGCATGAGCTCTTTGTCATGCTTTTATATATCATACAGTACCACGCACTAGACTTGATACATTCATCGTTAGTTCTCGCTCCCCCGCTTCAACTGATATACCATACCCCGCTCAAGCTACAGCCTCTTGTGTTACATTTTGTGTATTTAGTTGAATTAAGGTGGTTGCTACTACTCAAACTGGGACCCTCGTCTAATCACACACCTAAATATACATATATTATACAGTACCACACGGTCTTTGTAAATTATTTGTGGAGAGAATTGTTCAGGGGAAAAGAAACTGGTAGGGCACCAAGGCGTTGGGGTAACAATGTTTATGAATGGTCTGGTTCAAACCTGAACGAACTGAACACTGCCACACAAAACAAGGAAACGTTGGAAACTACTAGTCCATGTAAATGTGCAATCTCCCGTTGGCCTAGACAGCGAATGATGATGACCAGACATCAATTCCGAGCTTCCTCGCGGGTCCGGTCAACTTCAAACCTTTCGATCCGATCATTGCAATAAATAGGAAAGAAACCACATTTGTCATTGCCCGATGATGGGAGACGGATCTCTCCCGAAACGTTGCTCTACAAAATATCATAGGCTTCTCATGATAAATTGTGACTATTATGTCTAATACAGTGTCAGAAACAGCCTTGATAAGTCAGAATATATTTACTCGACCACACATTATGTTTAATTGTGAGTAACGATCGCATAAATGCTAGTTTTTGTGCTTGGGGGCTCTAATTGGGGGGATTTGAAGTACGGGGGCTCTCTTAAGTTGTTTAGCTTGCTTAGCTATAGTATCCTTTATTAATGGTATAACTTTTTGAAAATTTCAACGATCTTCTTTATCTACAGGGAAAAACGAAGACAGTTAAGAATTCATATGAACCACAATTCAATCAAGAAATTATATTTTGGGAATTCGTAAGTATCTATCTACAAATCTAACCTGTAGATTCAATTCAGCAACTTGCCTTCATTTTTTGGTTGAAAATAGAGATCACAGGAACATTGGCAAGTTTTGTATTTGACCGGGCAGTGACTTTGTTTACATTTTGACGTCAGCCAATCAAGCTACATGGGTTTTATCACGTGGTTGTAATACTGCACGTTGATTGGGTATTCAAAAATTGTAGACAGACAAATTTCTGAATGAATATGGTTCATAGCTATCGATAATAGTTTGCCTAAATTTAGCGCCATAGGTTTTAGAGGTAGAGATTTATTTTAGTGACGAGGGAAGGTTTTTCCAGAGGCAAGCTCCAACATTTCGTAACTTACTATCTCTTCATTTTTTATAATTTTTGAATTATTTTCAAAGAGTTTCTGTGTGAGTTTCTATGTGAGTTTCTGTGTGGAACAACCTCTCTTCCTCGTTAAAATCAGTCACCAATAGTAAAATTTTTAGTCGAAATGTCAAAAAATCATCTATTTCTAAATATTTGTCATAATTTCTGAAATGCAAAGTGATTTGTTTGTTAGAATTATTAGTACTATTTTTTAAAGAATATTGTCTTAATATTTTCTAATTTCTTATTATTGTACTCAT
>WUAR02002017.1:0-10993 GCA_015164055.2 Chrysaora achlyos
ACTTTCAAGGAAATTTCCTCAGATCAAGGAAATCTTGCCTTCACAAGGAAACTTATAAGGAAATGATATTTTTAAGGAAATTTTTAAAGAATTTTACGTTCTGTAGCAGGCTAAAAATTTTGCCGGAAAAAGACATGAACCCAAGGAAGAAATAGCACCTTGAAAATGGGAAGTATGATTTCTTCTCTTAAATCAAACGTCTTCGCCATTTGGCTTTGATTTGCAAGTCAAGCCTCTTTTACGATAAATTGTAAACAAGGCAAACTCGCAAGGCAAATTCGCCGGAAAGTTTTAGTGGCTTGCGTGAGGTAAGTTTAGTTGCGTGAGATCTGCTGTATGACAATGAAGCAAAATATATTTGATGGTGGAAATACGGTTAGAAATCACGGAAAAAAAAAATATACGCTGAAAAGTTTGTAGACTCATGGCTACAAGATCCACTGTAGAAATCATGGATAAAAAAGGTAAGAAACCAAGATTGTGATTTTCAGCCTTGGTTGGGAACCCTGCAACACAAAAATATCTTGTGCAAAAACCGCTCTTCTTAGGCACCAGGAGAGTAAAAGCCATAACGATGCTATGAGCAGGAGCTCTTCTCTGAATAAGAGTCACAAGACGATGGAAAGTTTTCTTGGTCCCTCTGATCAGACAGTAGCGTCAATGGAAAAAAATTGCAATTTCATTGCGGAAAAGAATACGGTCATTAGTATAAGCGAGGATTTACTAACATTGATGAAAAAATCTTTGCCCATCTGATGCTAATTTAAAGAAAGTATAACTCGGAAAGCATAAGATAACAAACATCATTCGTCAAGTTCTTGGTTTCCCTAGCAACATCCCAATCCTTAGATACCGCCCCTCCGCTGCACATCAAGCAAAAAAAATGCACCAGGTGGTTTCCCTGTGTATTTTAATATTGACCAACCACAATAGATGTAAGTTGTACAGGATGAACAGCACGTTTTTGTGTTGTCTTCAACCTTCAAGGTAGCTTGCGATTCATAGCCTTACCACAGCTTGTTGCATTCAGTTATTCACTTGTCGATTCCTCCTTTCTTTAGTATTTAGATTAGTACTTAGTATTGTATTATAGTTAGATTAGTTATATTTGTAAATTAGTTAAAGCATGGATGATGGAAATAGGAAAAGAAAGAGTTGTACAAGGAAGAGAAAATTTGTTGCGAATTAGCACACAAAAGAAGATGGCGGGCCTACTTTGGGTGGTGTTTGTCAGACAGCTGATTATTCTTCCTTGCAAGATTGGTGATAAAACATCTGTTCAAGGATCTAAAACCCTGTTAGATGGCTCCAGCCAAGGATTTATCCGAAAGGATGTTGGAAACCTCAATGATTTCGTTGGGAAATTGAGAAGACCCGAGTGCTCTGGTATGGAGCTAAACTGTGCCCTAGATTTGGAATCAAAGTTGAGTTTTTCTCATACAGAAACGTACGTACATTGATTATCAGATGTAAGGGTTGCCTTTGGAAAACATCGGAGGATTCATCAAAAAATGTAGAGAGTGGTAAATGTGGAAAGAATGCCAAAGAAGTGAATATAAGAATGACCAGTTTTGTTCGTTCTATTGGCAGAGGTTACAGGGTTCTTGAAAATTTTTCCCTCTTCATGATTTCACCAGGTCCCATGACAAAGAAGAGCTACAAAAACACTTTCTGCAAGCAAAGATGTTGCAAAGCAAAGTATGTTGAAGGCTGCCAAATAAGTAAAAGAAAGTGTGTAGGGATCTGAGTGTGCCGATCACTAGATGGTACATGGCAAAGACGAGGGCATGCAAGTCACCATGGAATTGTCACATGCATCTCAGGCAACACTGGTAAGTGTGTAGACTCTGAACAATTTCCAACATCTGCAAAGGCTGTGTATCTTGGGAGCACAAAGATAAACCCTCTCAAGAATATTTTCAGTGGCAAACATTGCATACGTGCCTTGCAAATGTTGCCACCTGATTTTAAGTTAGTTGAAGTTGCCCATATCAACATTATAGAGGTTAATGATTTGGTGACTAATAATAAAAATACTAAATAACATGAAATTATTTCAAGAAATGTAGAGAAAGGCAAGTAGAATGTTTCTTATTTGGGAAAAGAAGTTACTGAAGAAGATTTGAATGAGATTGAAACATCCCAAAGCGATGAAGAAGACTCGATAATATATGATTTCAAGGAAGGAAATAGCAGTGATGATGACTCCTTCTGGGACATGCCTATAGTGACCTAAAGTTTAACATTCCTGCAATGGATTAATATTCGATTAGAAATTGGGACTTTCTCAAAAGAGATTAAAGTACAAATATTGTACTACAACTTACAGAAAAAAAATCACATGAAAAATAGATGTAATTAATCAAAGGTGTTAATAGTTGTTCAAAGGAAAACTGTGAATAACAGAGGTTATTTCTATTAATAGAATGCCATTTGACCACCAACAATTATTGATGCATGGATTCAGTGGCTCAACGTTTGCCACTGCAAATACAACTCTCAGCTGTGCAGCTTTGAGCTTGGGCTTCTTTTTCTCAATTCCCTAAATTCTAACAGGTTTTGTGCAAAATTAGTTCCTCCTTCGTGTATTAATATACATTTGATATGTTTTAATTATTTTTATTATCTTTTTAACATTGAGAAATTTGCGCAAAATTTTGTTTTGAAATATTTTCTCATTTTGAAGTTGCCTTCTGTGACAAAATATTTTTGCATTTGTTTTAAAATTTTCTCTTGGTCTATAAGCAATTCCCAATATGTTATATTATGCATTTGAATGCATTTAAAACTTCAATGGAAACCTCGCTCTAGAAATTTTTTAATTTTTCAAAAGTTTTCCACCTCTACAAGGCCACTTCAAAAAATTGAAATTCAAAATTTGTCATTCCTATAAAAACTTATTAAGGAGTATTTAAAAAAAAAATTCATGGGTTAATTTGATGAATTTGAATGTTTCTAAAAGACCCATATTTTTCTTTTTTTTTAAAGAGTTTTTTAAAAGTTTACCAACCAGCTTAGCCAGTCAAAAAAATGAAAACAAAAAATTTGTGATTTCTCTAAAACAATTTAAAAATAATTTCAGTATGCAAGAACCAATTGGAAAAAGAAACCTTTCAATATCATGTTATTTTACTATAGGTGTTTTAATAATAATGAATATTTACTATAGATTTCATTGAACAGCTTGAAGTAGTGGAGGAAGCCCATGTACGTACAGTTTAAAATTAAATATTCATAATATTATTAGTATTTAATTTGATTATAAATATGAATATTGCATTTGTACATATTAATCAACAAAGTACATTGAAAAGCACTTCCATTTCTGATAACATGCCCTTGATCAATTAGAGAAAATGCTTTGGTGCAACTATCAAATATTTGAATTGTCAAGTCTCTCCAATGCATTTAGCATTTGAAGTATCCTAATTCAAATAATTATGACATTGAACACAATTTATTGAAAACCCAACAGACAATCTTGGCAAGAAATATTAAAACACTTAAAGATAAAACAAAAAAATTATTTGGTGTTCAAGAAGTGTTGTTTACAGATACGCATGGAGTGAGAATCCAAAAACCATTGTAAGTAAAACATTATATTACCCATGCTCTATTTCCCTGACTGTTGTCCAATTTCATGTCTACTTCTTTTCCATTTCTGTATTTAATTGTATGTTTACTTATATTTTTTCCTCTCACTCTTCCTACAGAAATGCAAAACAATAAGGAGGAGGAGGTTCATGGAAAAGAAACAGAGAGCTTGCAGAAACTAAAGATATTGGAAAATATTGAAGACAAATCTGTTTGAAAGGTTGGCAGTTAATAAATCAATTCAATTAAACAAAAATCAGAGCGCCATTTCCGATGACCTACTTGCACCACAACTACCCCTTGCCATCATCGCATGGCATGTGGGAATAAGATCGAATGCCCTAAACAACTTACCTTGCCAAAAGCTAAAAACTTTAAGACCTGGCCAGCCAATAAATACGCCTCGATCAAACATATCGTCACATAAAGTTCTGCCAAATAATTTCAAGATCACTTTTTCAACACAGTTCTAGAACCAATTGTGAACGTTGATCAGAGACAAGACGAGACGAGTTCTCCAATGCATATGAAAACTATTTTGAAAATGCTCAATCCCAGACCCTTAGTAGATGGCTCATCTCAATGATGTATTTATCAGAACAACACAACAACCCATGAAGCCTAATCATAGAGTATCATAGACCTAATCAAGGATTACCCCAAAGAAAATGGAACAATCCCCTTTTTGTTGTGATGCCATTCCTATTTTCCACTGTGTGTCATTGTAATCAACCAGCCCATAATATTTTGTCAATGGAGATTTTGAAGAAGAAGAGGAGAGAAAATGAAATTTGAAGAGATACAGTCGAGAATTTAAGGTAATAAAATACTTGCATTATATTTCTCAAAGTACCAAATTTATTTCAACTATCTAGTATATCATCATTCAACAACAATTTTACTTTTCGAAGAATTATTCCTCATTCTTTCTGCCTTAATCAACAATTTGTGCTTGAAAAGTTTATATATATTTCCATTTCAGAGAAAAATTAAATCCAACATCCGAGTTTTATTTTCATGAATTTCTTTCAATAATAATATCCACTTACTTATGATACAAAATGTTTTGATAGTAGGGTACCAAATTCATATTTTTCTTTCCATTTGCAGTTGCTGAACACTTAAAGTGTCAGACATCAGAAAAACATTTTTGAGGTAAGTAAGTTTTATTCCATGTTAGGCAAACGAATTTATTTTTATCAAATTTATGACTGATTTATGAAAATCATTCCTTTTTCAATTATAAAACAAGTCTTCTAAAAAGACGGGCCTATTTTAGTAAAAGTTATCAGTAAGAATCTATATTGGAAAGGGTATGGTATGCTTTCATTGAATATCCTACTGTATTTAAGGCCCAGGTCATAGGTCGCTCTTCTCGTGCACTGAATCTAATACAATTGAGTGTCACCGTAGAGCAATGCTGGAGCGACGTTGAGTTAGACGCCGCTCCTAATCTTGTCACCCCTAACTCATAGCATTGATTCATAGACATTGAACTGAATTATTCCTCTTCATCTCAAATCTAAAATGGCTCCCTTGCACAGAACGAAAACTTTCTTGCCACTGCAAACACGTGTGCAAGAGCATAGCATTCAAATCTTGCGGGAATCCACACTGCATATTTCTCTCAAAAAATCTTGTGCCGTAGGGAACACACGAGCCAATCAGATTACAGTAAACCGGCCGAAACTTCCTCTTGAATCAAAGTTTAGGCCATTTCTGCCCATTTGGACAACCCCCGTTTAAAAAGCCCAGTGTAAAATCTGTTTGGACTTTTTATGCAAATCATTGTCTGGAAATGTTCTTTGGGCTTCAGCGCACAAATCTGCTGTTGGACTTTCGTCCGATATCACAAACTTTCATAGTTACAGCATCTTAAAGTTTCGAAAGATTTCAGTGCGAGATTGCTCTTCTGCTCGATGTTTCATCCATATCGAGATTCATCTGCTGAGAACATTTGGTCATGAAAGCAACACAGGAAAGGAATCCCACCTGCAATTGTTGAGTTCACCAAGCCTGTGTTTGAATCTCTGGCCTCTGAAAGTGTTTGAAAGTTTGTCAGTTCTCAGCATTGTTATCCGCCCTTTTGGAATTCTCATTTGCATAATTGATTGAATTTTATTTATAGACTTTAAGTTTGGCAGTATACTTCAATCTGTGATGAAAAAAATAGGGTTTTGTTGATATACAGAGAAATTTCAAATCAAATCAAATCAAGATTTGAGATGTGGAAGCACTGGGCTCAGTCAACCATATGTGGGCTCATTTCCTGCTGTTAATGTTCTTCTCTCTTGTGGCATATCATCCAACTAGCAATTTCTGAAGTGTGGAACATATACCGTTTATCATATATGGAATCGGCGGTACAGTCGAAAGAAGGAGTTTGTCTTGGTGGAGATGGTAGAGCAGATACTCCTGGCCATTCAGCAAAATATGGTAGCTAAAGTGTGATGGATCTGGATAAAGGAGCTGTAGTTGATGTGCAGCTGGTTCAGGTGGGCTTGCTTTCTCTGCTAAAAATGACACATATGGTACTCTTTCACAACAAATTAGTTATGGTCACAAAATGTTTTTTGTGCAAATTTATGTTGAGATTTTTATCATGATTTTATTTTCTACAAGAGCAATGAGGTGAAAAGTAGCTACCACATGGAGATTAAGGGCCTGATTAGAAATATCAATTGTTTCAACGAAAGAAATGTTCACATAAGGAAGCTGGTCACAGACCGTCATTTATAAATATGAAAATGGATTAGGGAGAACATGAAAGACACTAAACATTGTGTAGACATGTTGCTAATGGTAACTATAGCCATTCTCATAAAAATATCAAATCAGAGCTTGACACATTTCTGTACCAAGATTTCAATATTGAAAACTCCTTTGGAATATGACTTGTTTCAGGTTGAAGGAGAAATGAACAATGATATCGAAAGAGAAAGAATGTGAGCAGCTGCAGCCATGGATAAAAAGAATCTGGAACCATTTATACTGGGTGGCAGCATCTACGCCAACTGAAAATGGTCCATTAATGATGGAAAAATGGCTAAGCTTGCTGAATCATATCCAAAACATCCACCAATGCCATGGCAATTTATTCTTAAAATCCCTTTATGAAGAACTGATCAACAAAGAGCAAAGAAAAAATTGGTTAATTTCTGGTAAGTTTGTAAATTAAAACAGCTAAATGAAAGCTAAAAAAATCAATATCTGGTTGCTTTTTCATATACATCTGAAACAAACCTCAATGTTCTTTGTTCTTGCAAGCTGAGTACATGCCATAAACTGGTAAACTTAATTTTTTTTCAACCAGGAAGTAAGGTGTTTTCAAGACTGGAAGATCTATTGACATCTCGGCAGATGAAAAAAGATATCACAATGCTTTCATCTGATCAATAGACATCCAGTGTGGGGGCTTTTCATTCTGTGATCAATCACTTTGCTCCTAAAATGATTGGTTTTTGCTAACAATGGAATGGTGTGCAGGTGAACTAAACAGAATGGGCAAAAAAATGTCAATTAATTTTTCAATAATCCTTCTTACAATTCATTTCCATTTGCTTCATGGTGAGTGTTTTTCCATTACCAATTTTTCCAGATTGACTTTGGCAGCTCTTCATTTCAATAAAACTGTAATAGAGCCCAAGCAGTAACGAAGGAAGGAAAACCAGCTTTCAGGATTGAATTTCCTAAACACAAAAGGGGAGAGTATTCTGTCAGAAATGTCTCTGTCCGTCCTACTTATGGTGAGAAACTTGGTTTGAGATTATTTAGGAACTGCTAAACATGTTCATGTATAAACCAGCAATGCCGGGTAGAAACTAATGCAAAGTCCTTCAGTAAATGGAACAAAAGAATAAGCTCACCATGTACGTTGTTTGACAATAGAAAAATTACATCTTGACCCAATAAATCCTTTTTTCAGGCTATGCACAGACCATAAGAGATGCTGTTTTTCAAAACGCTTTGAGCAATACTCTATCAGCAATGCAAGAGTTGCCAACAGCTCTTCAACTGCAACCACTATGTGATAACTATAACCGTCTTGAAAAAGACGGTGCTATTAATTCCATCGGATCAAGATATGCAAAATAATAATTTTAATTACAGATATCCGTTTTTAGATATTTACATATTCAGAAATATGAAAAATTATATGCAGTAAAAATTTTGTTAAATTATGGATTTATATAAAACCAAATACTTGATTTCATTCTTTTTGGAAGCCAGTGTCATCTCCATACGTCAGAAAAGTGCTTCTTATTTTGCTAACAGCCCATGATGGAATTACCACATGATTGTGGCAGCAAAGGTACCCCCAGCACCATCTCATAAACTGATGGTACGCTATGTGCCTATGTCCCTTAAAAAGAACATTTGAATTAGTCTATTATAATGTTGGTTTTCTTTATGTGAGTTCATTACTAATTTACATTCACAGACTTATTTATTTTGAGGTTATTATCATTTCTACATAACACTTACTCCAGTGATTCTACCAATTCTTCTCTGTAATGTTGCCTGTATGCATTATATGCTGTTCTCAGCACATAAACATCCAGGCAAACAGTTTGAAATTCTGGATGGTTTGCAATGCAAAGCAATGCAGGAATTTCTTCCATTACTCTAGTCACTTGTGGGACTTGTTGGCAGCAAACACACTCTCTAGATGTCGGCATAATTTGACAGCTTCGCTACCTGGAGGCAAACCATATTCCATTCACTCACTTCACTCAAATCAAAAACAAAGTTGCATAAAATGTTGCAAAACAAAGTTGCATTGCTTTCTGAAACATGGATTTATTCCACAAAATTTAGAAACATCTTACTTGCATACAGATGGGGAACGGTGTTAGGACTAGCACTTTGGTTTATTGCTCTAAAACAAATAACGACCTTGTAGGTTGTAGGCAGCCTAAAGTCATACAGCTAGCTGTGGCCCTGTATTCCATAGTTAAGGTATTCCATTTCTAAATCAAATATGTCATCATATACTGGATTCACTACTCGCCCTCTAGTAACTCAATATCAACATCAAATCAGCGGTGGAGGAAATTTTTTAGGACCTACTTTCAAGAAATTTGCCAATTAAGGCATCTCATCTGCACTTGGAGGTATTAAAAAAGCAGGCAAAAATGTCTTAATGCCAGTGAAATTAAATCACTCATTAAAAGAAAGGCTAGTGGAGGATTGAAATCTATGATAACAAAGACTCAAATAGTATTGCGTCACTGGTTAAAAAAAGTTTCTGGTGTTATCCACAAAGCCAAAAGTGCAATAGCAAGCAACATTGGAAAAAAAAATTGCATTTATTAAAATCCAAAGGAAGTGCATTGATAAATCACGTGAGGTCAGAAGTTACCAAACTGAAACTTTTAACCGCTGTATCAGTAAGAAATAAACTTCCATTGAACAAACTATTAAAAAGCTCTCACCCTAAAAACTACTGCTCTTCCTAAACGAAGAGCTGCTAGAAAACGCTATAGATAAAGAAGAAGAAGAGCAGAAGTTGAAAAAATTAGAGAAGGTATTCACCTCCAACCAGGTGGAATTTAATTCAAAGGAAAAGACATGACTACTACTGAAAGCAATATTGGAGACATTTATAAAAAAGTTATTAATAATAAACGCAAACAAGCTACTTTTGAAAATCTAGATAATCCTTCCAAAGCAAAACTTCTAGGAGGAATCATCAATACTGATGCCGCAAGTCAAGTTGATTTCATGGACCTTAAAAAATGGAGATTTGGTAATTCAAATGATCAGCACAACAGAGTGGTCCGAGAAAATTCACTAATGGACCAGGTTCTGAGATGATGAATTTTCATCCACTATCAGATCTATATATCGTCGGATTTAGAAATGCTTCAATTACTATACTAATATTCTGCTTCAATTACTATACCTCAGCTCTCCTGGCACCGAATGACCCGATAATAAATTTTGAAATTCCTGAAAGTCCTGGGCTGTTTCTCAGTGTCAAAGGGACTACAAGTATGCATGACAACAAGAATGTATTATAATCAGGCTCGGTAGATAGCTACAGTTCCTGAAGTTGCTGCATAAAAAAGAACAATAACGTGGCACCATCTCTCTTCAAATCAAGGCAAACTCAAAACTCAACATGCAAGAAATAGGTGGAGGAACAAACCATGTAGAGAAGAAATATCTAAACACTATTTGGAACACTCCTCTGAGTGTATACAATAGTGGTGAATTAGAGCTTAAAGTGCATATCACCTCTGTGAGATTATGAGATTATGAGCGATATTTATAGTTTTCGAGATGGTGAACTCCAATATCAGGTTTTTTTTGGTTTTGATTAGTTCTTATACATTAATTTAGCCGTTTATTTACGAACTTTTCTTTGAAGTTTGGTGACATGCATTTTCTGGCCATGCGATTTTCTGGCCTGGTAACTAGTGCATTGTTTTTTTCTCGATTACGTCATTTAAGGGACCAATTGTTAACAAAATGGTGGACAGGTGTGTTTTTTTACGGCCGCGATAACGAGTATATCTGTTCATCGTATACCGTTCTGGAACGATCAGAGACCTGAAGCTAAACAACATCAAAAGATATGGGTAGATTTTATTCAAAAGAAATGAGCAAAATTTATTTCCTCGGCAAATTCAACTGTTTCCTCAGTTCATTTTCCACCCGATGCCTATGAACAGAGATTTACTTCTCTTCCTGGTTTTCCATTGAGTCAGCAAGCTAGGCTGAAGCAAGATAAAATTGGGGTTTTTTCGTTTCCCTCTAATTACAAACAAGTTGAGGAACAAACAAGAAAGCATGGACATCGTAAGGTAAGTAAAGCCTCTTTGATATCCTAAAAAAATTTTTCTTCGAAGTTTTGCATAGGCCCAGTTTAGGCATATTTTATCTTTTTTTTGTATCCCATTGAGTGTTCATACTATATCTCAACTATACTCAAAAATCAAACTATACATTCTTGGTTATTTATATTTCATCTTAGCTACTGCAAGTACACAAAGAGAACCCAGTGCTTTTGCTAGTTGCCCTAATTCCAAAAGGAGCCAGAGCCTCAAACAAGCGATTTTGGAATTGATTTTGAAAGTTTGGCCTCAGATGATGGACCAAAGTCAGCTTATGTTGCCAATCTCCCGGCTAGTTATTCATCTAAAAACAACTTATTGTAAATCCTATCAAATGCTTGATGAAATGTGAAATAGAGTTCATACACAAATGTTTGTTACATTTTCAATTTTTCACTTTGGGTTGTTACTTAACAACTAGTATTGTTATCCATTTAATGTTTACATTTCCGTCAATATTATTAAATTGTTCTAATATCCTTTAAACTTATTATTATTTCTAGGTTTTTTGCTTAGTTTCAAATTTGTAAGATCCTAGTAAAAGCCTAGAAATAGTAATA